>JAZKJV010002469.1:12500-95119 GCA_037367405.1 Ottelia alismoides | reverse complement strand
TCCTGCCTGGAGTTCAATGGCTGGGATGCGCCGCCGGAGGACGTGGCGGCTGATCCGTTCGCCCTGCGCGCATGGAAGGAGGAGAGGATGTGGTTCGCTCGCGTCATGCGCACGGCGGACATGGTGGCCAAGGTCTGGGAGAGCGACGGGAGGATTATTAACGAGGACAAGATCGGCTTCCGAGTGGACACTTACTACGTACATTGCGTGACAGGGCCAAGATGGCTGGAGGTGCTGGAGCGCATGGAGGGACTACCCCAAGCATGGCCTGCTGGGCGGCGCTGCGCCGCCACGCGCTCAACTTTGCCGAGGCCATGCATCGCAGCCACGGAGAGGAGCCGCCGTACGAGGCTTTGGTCGGGCGCGTTGGGCAACAGCTTGCATGGATGCGCGGCGCGCGGTAGAGCCTGCGGGCGACCCCTACAGCTGGGCCACACTGCACCCCCCTGACCCACCGCCATGGCCCGGCCTTTGGGTGACACCATCGGAGCGCAACCGTCACAAGATTGCGGCCATGACGGGACAAGCGACGTACGGCGGTGGTTTGCCTCCCTCACCTATGGAAGCGACCGCCCCGCCTTCACCCAAGACTGCGAGCGCCGCCGGCCCCGAGACGCCAACAGCGGTGGAGAGGGAGGCTGCTGATGCTGGTGCGCCGCAGAAATGGGAGACCAGAGAGCTGTGGGAGTTCTTGCTGTGTTCATCCGCAAGCCGCCGCCAGCAGGCCTACGTTCAGCGAGTGTTCAGGCCCAATGAGCCGTACCGGCGGGAGGACCCGTACTACTACATCGGCATCGCGCTGGGCGTTGATTGGCTCAAAGAACTGCATACCCTGCATGACAAGGGGGCGTATCCGCCCGACCACCCCTCACAACAAGGGACCACGCAGGGCTCGCACGCTCGCACTTCGAACGTGAATTACATGTGCTTGTGGCCACGGTCAGGTCGTCGCCTGCGCTTTTGTGAGTAGCCCACGCTGAGCCCACGGGTCTGTGCAAGCGCCGTAACGCCCTAAACCGCACCGGAAGGCGGCCCTCCCGCTTCGGTTACTGCCCTGCACGACTGCCCTGTGTAACACACACACACACACACACACACACACACACACACACACACACACACACACACACACACACACACACACACACACACACACACACACACACACACACACGCCATGGACCTCCTCGTACCCAACACGGCCTGCTAGCCTGCTGATTCGTGGCGCCTGCGTTACGTTCCGTTGCCGCGGCCTTGCATATTCACCAATCGTAAGGGCTACGCCGCTCGACGTGCGGCATTGCACTGCGTGTGACCAACGCTGCACCCCATCTCGATCACATCATAATAATGGCTGACGGTTCTGAGGACCCGCGCCGCGGGTCTTTCAGGGGCGTGAAGCGGGAAGAGGTAAGGAGGTGTGCAAACTCCGGGGTGTTGTAGGACTGGTATATTCAGCCGGGCACGTACACGTGTACCAGCACAACGCGGGGGGACAGATTGTTTCACTTTACACCGTCGTCAGGCCATTCTCGCGCCGGGAAATTCGCCTGCGCGCTGCTTGTATAGACACCCATACATGCCTAGAAGAACACTGCCTTGTTTGTGATGCAGCTGCTGCTCAACGGTGTACGCGACACCCACGATCTGGCCTGCGCCCGTCTTCGCCCTCCCGCCACGCCGCCGTTGCTACCGTTTGTTAAGGCGTACCCTTTCCTGTGGCTGCGGCGTCTGGACGGACACGCAGACCAAGCAGCGACATACCACGCGTCCAGAGCATGGACCTGACTGGAGACGACGATGGCGACGATGGTGACGAGCACCGCACTTCACGAGGTGGGTGGGTGGGGCAGACAGACACGCGCAAGGGCGCGAACCATGTAAATGCAGTGCTCGCGGATCTGCCGGGTGTGTGCGCGCACCATGCATGGGGAAGCGTTCCAGGGGCGCCTTTACCGGGGGGTGCTTTCCGTGACGTGCCGCGGAACTCCAGGTACATGCGCGCGCGCATGTTCATCGCGTGCGCATGTAGGTGTTGCGCCATTGATTGATGTTATGGCACATGCGGCTGGCGGCGAATAGCAAGAGCTGGGCGCCACGCGTGCGTCGTCCATTCATGCGCCATGCAAAGTGTTGGTGTGCTGTACGTGCGGCCATCGCGTCCGCATCAGGGAGGGGGCTCTCTAATGTTGCATGTGCGCGTGACGTTTATCCTAGTGGGATCAAAAAACTGTGAATCCTGCACATGTCCCATGCAATCGCGCTTCGGCAGCGAGGTACCTGGTTGTCGAGCACGTGGCAACTGCGTGTGCCTGTCGTCCGTATGCGTGTGTTTTTGGTCTGCAGGCAGGCAGGCCAGGCCCGGACGCCACACGTGCGCCGCGCGGTGCAAGCGCTGCGGGCTCGCGGACGCCCTCGCCTGCGTGCGGCAAACGGCAGAGCAGCGCAGCGGCATGGCTGATGGCGGCGTTAGCCGCTGACAGGACTGTGCTGCACCAGATCGTCGCCATCCTCAACATGGTCGCTGATGGCAAGCAGCAGCCGACCACGATCAACCCAGGCGCAAATCTCATGACGCTCGCCGTGCTGGCAGCTGAACGCCTGGACACAAACATGGCTGAGGTCTTTGTGCTACTGGACGCCGACAATGAGTATGCCGCGCATCAGGGCAACGTTGAGGCGCTCTACGCGGCCCTGCAGTCCCTTGTGGCGCAGCAATGCACGGTACGCCTGGTTGCGCGCATGGAGCAAGGGATGGGCGGTGCGTTGGAAAGGCAGTGACGTGGCCCCCCTTTAGTTGCAGCACTGGCAGCATGCGGAAGAGCAGTCTCCGTAAGCATGCAGACCGCACGTCCGCAGGAGAGGGCATGTGCTGTATGCACGTCACACCGACCCGTTGTCAGGAGCGGAGCCAAGCGGGGCGCGCGGCGCACCGCGCCGTACTGGTGTCGTGCACTCTGCGCGTTGACCTGCCCAGTTCGGTCGGCCCCGTTGCGCGAAGCTCACACCACGTTGTTGGACGCATTGCTGCCATGTACTGCAGGCGGTAGAGGGAGGCCTCCACCGTCTGCCCGAGACGCCGACAGGGGCTAGCGACTACGCACCGCAGGTCCGCCTTGTCACTCCCGGGGGTGCGCGCGGGCATCGCGCCTGCGCATGGTCCATGCAGGTTCCGTTCTGTTGCTTTGCCGCGCATTTGAATGCCATGCGTACTTTGTTGTCGTGCTGCGGCGGCACCCTGCGCAGCTAATCCTCATATCCGGCGGTTGCCTCCTGCCTCCCCTAACGCCGGCGCGGTGCTGGTACTAGTGTACTAAACTCACGGCGGGAAGCAATTTGCAACCGCAAGGAACAGAAAGCGCACGTAGCTGATGCTGCTGCTGCGGCGGCGGCGGCGCTGTGTCATGGCCATCCATGCAGGGTGGTCTGTCAGCGCGCGGGCTTCTCACGACGCCGACCAGCTTCAGCGGAGGCGGGCCCAAGCAGGTGAGCAGGGGCCGGTGCTGGCCGAGGGGTAACGGGAACAAGTGCATGATCGTCGGTCGCTTTATTGCCCAGTGGCCTTGCGCAATGGGTGTGCCACAATGGAAGCGCAGTACGTTGCCGTATGTTGCCGGCCATGCACACCCTGCTGTCCAGCGCTTGCACTGCGGCATGCCCGTCCGTCCCCTTGGCCGCGGCGCGCGTGCGCCGCGTGTGCCTCACTGTACCGCATGACGCGCTGCTTCCTTTGCCGTACGCCTGTCCCTGCAGTCGTGTTGGCGGTGTGTTACCACATACCTGACCTGGCGTACACCCTCGCTCGTTATGCAGCGGCGCGTCACTTACGGCCTGCTGCCTCGTGGTACACGTGTCTTGTTGTGTGCAGGCCAGGCGCGGCTGGCGGCGCCCAAGTGGCTCCTACCCCCATGATGGCTCCTACCCGCACGATGGCTCCTGCGAAGGGCCGTACGTGCCTCACGCCGATTGCCGCTAGTCGCTGCCTGGGCGCCCCACTGAGCCGGCGCTGGCCCGCAGCGGGATTAGCTTCCGCCAAGGGCCGCACCCAGTGGCGCCCAGCTGGCCAGGCGTCGCGCACCAACGCAACGCAACGCTCCACCTGCAGGCGCGTACCCGTGCCATGTAAATGCGCTGCACGGTGCTCGGCCTCGGTGGCCTACGCAGGACCATGTGCCGTGCACCTCTGTCCCACCTCAGTTTGCATACACCATCAACTCGCATGGTCCGGTACTTTGGGGTGCCCTTGGTCCGTTGGGGACGGATGCAGGCCGAGCTGGGTGTGCTGCCCAACTGGCAACGCGGCGGGTTGGGGGTGGGGGGCCTCTTTGGCTAAAATTGATCGCAGCGCGCGGACTGCATGATTTGGTTTGGTTTGTCGCCGCTACACGCCGATCGCTGGACTCCGCTTCGGAGGGACTTGTGACCCGTTTCGTAGCACGTACAGCGTGCAGCGTGCATTCGTCTAAGAGTGGTGTAGGGGGCGGGGCTGCGCGTGTAACGGTGCAGCTTGTTAGCCAAGGATCAGCAATGCCACACCTTTTGGCTCGCAACAGCGCTTGCTGCAGGTGCCTCCTGCTTTAGATGTAGTAGCTATGGGCGCAGCAGATTTGCCCCCCGCCGCTGGTCGGGCTTGGGAAGAGCCCCACCCCACCTCGCCCCCGTTCTTTTACTGCTGCCTTTGCACGGCCCTGTTCAGGCACGCTGCTGTTGCCAACAAGGAGAATACCAAGAAGACCCCTACGCAGAAGCCCCGGTGGTGTGGAGGGCGTGTCGACGAGTTGCCGGTCCTATCCGTCAGCGAGCTGGATGACGCGGCGGCCCTCAGGCGCTGCATCGGCAGTGGCTGGCGGTGCTCTTGCGGTGGGCCGATCGAGGTCGAAGCCCATGACAAGGGCTGGGAAAAGCGCGTAGAGAACCTGGGCTGGTTGCGGGGCGCGACCAACCCCGCGACGTGGTGCAGCACGTGCACGCGCTGCCACATGCGGCGGGCCCCCCTGCACTTCTGTGGCGGCGCACTGTCGCAGGGGTAACGCTATCAGCGCGGCGTTTCAGCGCCGCATTCGCATTGCGATTTCGCCGCTTTTTATTTAGAACACAGGCTTTCATTGCAGCTTGCGCTGTGTCCGGTCAAGGCTGCAGGCGTTGCCGCGTCCTGGCGCGCTCTTCAGGTTGCAGTACTAGGCGGCCGGTAGGCGTCCGCGCGTATGCTTGTACTAGTTGGCACCTTTTAGCGGCTTGCGTTGTGGCAGCGCACCAACACTTGGGCGACATTTTGTGAGGCCTTTTGCCCTCTGCAGTTCGTTGCAGTCACAAATTCAAGGTCTATGTCGTGCCATATCACTGACCCCCCTGGAGGGTCGTGTATGCTTGCTAGTTGCGAGCAAGCCATCGAGACGTGAGGGTCTAAATGTGGCGCTGCTGGTGCGCGGCGATGCCATGCCTTTGGGCATGCAGCGAGGGCCGGATACTTGACGCTCCGGTGTGTTTATGCCTACCCTGTGTCGATTGTCCATTGGTTGGTTGAATTCGTGCGCGGATTGGGGATCGCCCAGCAGCGCGCTAAGTGGCCCCGCCCCCGCTCCTGCCTTGAGCCTGCTTCGGCTTGGCGGAGCACGCAGTTACCGACAAGCGCAGAGGCGGCTGCTTCCGCTAGTCTTACCCGTGCACATATGTGTATGCCTGCTGTGTCATTTGGCCATGGCATGAACCTTGTATCTCCAACGTGTGTGCGCATGCATGGATTTTATGCCGTAGCAGGTGCTTGTAAGTGTCTGTTGTACGATAAGCAGTACGTCGTGGCCACGTGTACCTTGGAGCATGCAAGCAATGTATCCGGGGGGCCCAGCGCGGCCACCATGCGCAGCCCTGATATGCAGACCAACAGTTACAGCGCGCTTTTCGGAAACGGGGATACCAGAGCCGCACGATTTGCAAGGGCAAAAGGCGGTGAGGCCAGCAACGCATTGCATTGGGGATTGGGCCGCGCGGCGCATGTGGCACCACGTAGACGGCACAAGCGGTTTGCAACTAGTTCCTTTGGGTCTGACTGACGAGCGCGTCACTTGTTCCGTACGCCAAAGCGCTCGTCAAGGCTTTGGCGTCGGCGGCGTCCAATTTTGCGGCAGCGGCGGGGTGGGCGATGGAGGCACGGGTACAAGAAGGTTTCTACTGCGTCAGGCATCGCCACATGGCAAAACCGTCGGCCTATGGGCCATGCATCTGACGGCATGCCACGTCGAGCTTCGCCTACACCCTATGGGTGGTGGTATGTTGCCTTTGGACTGCACATGCGCCATGCCATGCTTGCGCCCCAAGACACGCACGCGGAACTGTCATACTGTAGCTTGCTGTTGCTGACGGCACGCGCGGAGGCCCTTTCGCCGTACTGTTTGACCTGGCTTTGACTGGCTTTGCTTCTGGTTTGATCTGCCGTAACGGGGCCCGCCGTGCCGCTCCTGGATCCGCTTTGCGCCGTGCACCACTCGTGTGCCAGCGTTGTCCATCCTTCTTTCCAAGAATCAGAGTGCTCGCCGCTTTGCATCTGCGCTGCGCTGTACACGCCCTGGCACTTTACACTAGTCCGAAGCGCTTCCTTGCGTTGCCGCAAATCAGCCCAACCACCGCCGTTGTGCAAGGTCACTGTAGTTGCTTCCCCGCCCCCGTCTTCGGTCAAACTTGCAGGCCAGCCCCACGTGCACCTGATTAATGGAGCTACCCACTCAAACTCCCCGCAACGCACTGTTGCAGCCTATGTACAGCCCACCAGCGCCGCCGCAGCCGTGTCACCGCTTCAGAGCCTCGGCGCCGCTTCAAAGCCTCGCCGCCGCCCTAGTGTCTCTTCCGCACTGTCGAACCTCACCCTGCACACCCGGCCCCCCCCCCCCGTCGTAGGCAGCGCCAGGGTTGGCGACGACTTATGAACGTTGCACGTGGTGGTTACGGCAGAACCTCTGCATCTTGTGCCTCTCCCAGCCGCGCGGCCGCAGAGCACGGAGGCGTGCGGCTGACCTGGCGACCTTATGCATCACACAGAATGCAATCGATCCATCCATCGCGTGCAACAGCGGGTATGACATCACTGTTCCTACATGTGGCCACATAGGGCTGGTCAGCTCCACTCCCGATAGAGCCGGCCGCCGGCAAGTCATAGGCCAGCACCAGGATGCGCCATACGGAGCCAATGGTTTGTCTTACGTGTTGTACTTGACGTACATGGGTGTTACCTGGGCGTGCGATTATGTGTAACGGCAAGGAACTCACTTCACTGTCTCTGCGCCGCTACAGGCATGTTCCCGATGCTTGCAACCGGTCGGCGGCACGTACAGCAACCCAAAGGCAGCCAGGCCGAGCTTACGGAGGCGGGACCATGATGTCCGAGTACGCGGCGTTTGACGTTTTTCATGACATCTTTGCATGCAGGCATGCAAAACTACGACGTTGTCCTGATAACTTTACATGCGGGCATGTAAGGCTATGCCGTATCTCGAACCGATCTCTGCCGTGGGCTCGGCAACACCGTCGACGGGCCGGGTGCGCGCATGCCTGCCGCAGCACCGGGCACAGCACCGACCTGCCACGAGCACGTTGACCGATATGCTGAGCGTCAAACCACTCTACCCGCACACCCAACTCAGGCAATGACGGCTCGTGCTCAGCTCAAGGCCGGCGCGCAGTGCACGACCAGGTTGGACACATGTACTACTACCCCGCGACAACATCCGGCTAGCAGGGGGTACCGCAGGTGGAAGTCGGGCGCCGAGCCCATCATATGATGATATACAGCCACAGTGTGCTAAGCAGATACGAGCAAACGTAAGACCAGGAGTTGCGCGCGTAGCAGTCCCACACCGCACGGCATGGACGCCTGGGAACCGTGCTCGACGACGAGCCCGAAGGTGCCGTGCGACACGCACCGGATCATAGTACTACAATCATCATGTACCAGATTACTATGTCCGTCATTTCCCTCCCGTACATGCGCCGCAGCTATAGCCGCCAGGCCCACTCCTCCGCCAGGCCCGCTCGTACAGATACGCAGGCCTAAAGCAGCAACCGATGCATGCACTCTGCCGAATTAGACTCGCCGCACATTGTGGTTGCGACTCGGGGTGGGGTGGGGGGGGGCCGGCTGGCTACGGCGCGCGTGGTTGCTGGGCAACGAGCGGCTAGCTCCTGCAGGGTTAGCGCATTGAGCGCCGGGTCCTGTACAGACATGGTCGTGACCGCCAGGCACCCGCGGCTCCTGTTAGGCGACGACAGCTGCGCCGCGGGTGGCCAACCACGCTGCAGCACAAGCGGCGGAGCGAGCGCCTGTGCACGGGCCAGGCCTGCGCCGACCCCCACGCCGGCCGCCACATGTCCTGCTGAAGGTACAGGGTAGCTCCCAAGCGCCCCTGCAGGGACGCTCGGCAGGTCCACCGCGGCCTGTGCGCTGCCTAGGGCGCTGCCCTGGCCGAAGCCCCCGCCACCAAACCACTGCGGGCTCGTGATGCCGCCCTGCCCAGGCATGGGCGCAGCACCCGGCGGTGTGGGCCGGCCGGCCTGCCTGCCTAAAGGTTGGCGGCGAGCAGCCTGAGCTGCCCTCGGCACGGTGGCGCTTGCTGCCTGCGCCGGCTGTTGCATGCCCGCCCGGCACGTGCTCTGCTGCCTTGATCTGCGCCGCCGGAAACTGCGCTGCCTGCTGCGCTCCCTGCAGCTGCGCCGCCTGAAACAATGCCGCCTGAAACTGCGCAGGCGGCTCGCCATGGCGCAGGGACCAGGCGCCCGTGGCCGGTGCTGGCTGCCACGGCTGACCGGCTCGCGGCGCGTGCATGGTGGCGCCTGGCTGCGCAGCCGCTGCTGCGTATGCAACTGCGCCGCCGAGCCGCCCCGCTAGCAGTTCCTACAGCCGCAAGTGCACACACCAGCAAGTACGACAGCCAGCTTCTTTCGCTTGTGCGCACGACAGGAAAGAGCAACAGCATGAAGTGCTGCTGCCGCCGCTTCGAGTGGCGACAGACGGCAAACAGCCGTCGTGCACCGGCCCGGCCTTGAGCTTGTCCCAACCACGACCTTGTTCGCCGAGCGCACGGGATCCTTGGAACACGTTGCGGTAGCTGGAAAATGGACAAAGCGGTCGTCACGCGCGGTGGCACCGTCAGCTTCACATTGGCACACGCTCACCTGCATACCCAGGAGCTGGGTTGGATGCTGCAAGTACACGCTCTGCAGGCCGCCCGGCGAGCCCTGCTGGCCGGCCGCACTGTGGAGGGGGGCGCTTCCCGCCGGCGGCTGGAGGCCTGCTGACAGCGGCAGCACATGGGCTGGCGGCCGGGCCTCAGCGACGGCCGCAGAAGCGACGCCGGCCGCCTGCTCCGGTGCAGCACTTGCCGCCGCCGAACCCTGCCGGGCCCTGTCAGCGTGCGTCTGCACGGTGCAGCGGTTGGCTGTCGGCTGCTTGCCTACCCGGCCGCCAACTACCCATTGCCGTGCCTGCAGCGCGTCCTGCGCCACAAACGGGCGCGGATCCACTAGTGTGGGGCACGAAGCAAGTGCAGTTGAACGAGCGGTCATCAAGACAGCGGCGAAAGCCGCGCCGCCCGCCGCCCGCCGTGCACGCCTACGGCCGCTGGAACAAGGCAGCCCTTTGCGGAGCTGCCGAGATCACCCAAAAGGCCAGCGCCTTGCATCGGAACCAGCATGCTACGTGGCTATGGCGGCAACGGCCTATTGCCAGGACCACCCACCGCGCAATGTCAGGTACGGGGCGTTACGACCGTTCGACGTGACACAACCCACTCCGCGTGCAGGCGTTGCGCCGCTACGGTACACGGAGCGCAACAGTGCAGCAGCCGTATCACTGCCTTCCTGTGATATTGCCCTATTCCAAGCAAGCGCCGTATCCCCAACACGCACAGCGACCGGCCAAAGCGCACCTTGACGTGCTGTATGCTGCCGTCCTCTTTAGGTTAGGTTAGATACAACGTGGTCTCACTGTGGGGTACTACATGGCCTGCACCACTATGGTTTGTTACCACCCATGGCCGGAACCATGGCCGTGCCCCTGGCACTGTGGGGTACTACATGGCCTACACCACTATGCTTTGCCGTTACACGGTGTAGGCCACCCGGTCTGCGCCATCCGTGGTGCAGGCCACCCGTGTCCGCCACGGTGCCGTTTTACCATGGGAGTGTGCACCTCATGGCAGCCACCACCCATGGCTGGAACCATGGCGGTGCCCCTGGCACTGTGGGGCACTACATGGCCTGCACCACTATGGTTTGCCATTACACGGTGTAGGCCACCCGGTCTGCACCATCCGTGGTGCCGGCCACCCGTGTCCGCCACGGTGCCGTTTTACCATGGGAGTGTGCACCGCATGGCAGCCACCACCCATGGCCGGAACCATGGGGGTGCCCCTGGCACTGTGGGGTACTACATGGCCTGCACCACTATGGTTTGCCGTTACACGGTGTAGGCCACCCGGTCTGCGCCATCCGTGGTGCCGGCCACCCATGTCCGCCACGGTGCCGTTTTACCATGGGAGTGTGCACCGCATGGCAGCCACCACCCATGGTCGGAACCATGGCGGTGCCCCTGGCACTGTGGGACACTACATGGCCTGCACCACTATGGTTTGCCGTTACACGGTGTAGGCCACCCGGTCTGCGCCATCCGTGGTGCCGGCCACCCGTGTCTGCCACACTGTGGTCTTCCTGGGCCGGAGTGCACCACAGTGTGTGGTGCACACTGCTTCAGGGGGCACCACAGGCCTTCACACCACTAGTGCAACATTGCGACGCGGCTGCTCCTACGCTACACAGAGGGTCGCACAACGCCGCAGTACAGTGTGAAAACACGCAACCACGTAGGCCTCCCGCTGCAGCTGCGGCGGGCTCTGCAGACAGCGATTGGCGCCAGCACGGAGAGGTATGCCTCACCTCTGGACTTTGACCCCACCTGCTGGTCGTACTTCAGCCCGTTCGAGGAGGATCAGCTGTTCAGCGCGTCGCACGACAGCTATAGCTGCGCGCACGTAGGTATCAGCCAAGCCCACCCGTGCGACAGCCCCACGGACAGGCTGAAGGCCATGCGCTGGGCCATTGCATCTGCGCAGGCCTACCCCGACATCCCCACCGTGACAATCTTCGCCATGCCCGTGAGCCACAAGGAGGCTGCTGCTACCATGTACGGGCACCCCATGCGGCTCCTAGCACAGTACAGGACAGAACGGAACGCGGGCGGCACCTGCCTGGTGGCGCCGGCGCTGACTGGGACTGCCGCTGCAGCCCTCCGCGAACAGCGCGCCGTGACGCTGGATGTTCTTGTCGTCGCTAACGGGGCGGGCCTCGCCTACCTGCAGCAGGAACAGCAGGGGGGGCTTAGCCGTTTGCATGTGTGCAGGGGCGGCACGTCCGCGGTCCGTGGTTGCATGCGGTGGCCTGTTGTGGTGTTAGTTGTTGCTGTCTCCTCTCCTTTCCTTTTTCCTGTGTTTCCCTTCCTGGTGTCCCACGCAGCCCCGTCTGTGGTGCGTGCAGCAGCGTTCTGGTTCCGCGAGCCTCCCTGTCGTTGCTGTTCTTGTGGGGCGTGCGTGCGGTGCAGGCCACTCAGAACCTGCGGGAGGCGCTCGGCTATGGGCCGTTTGCGGTTGGCGTTGCCGATGCCCGCATCACGGCGGGCATGCAGCGTGGTGTGGAGGAGTGCGACGCAGCGCTGGTGAGGAGGGGGCGCGGGGGGGGGGCAGGGCGCGCAACTGGCAGGGGCATGCCGCGCTCGTGGCTGTCGGCCTAGCTCCTCCCTTCGTTCGCTTCTGTGCAGGAGCTCGTATGTTGTCCCTTGTCTGTTGCTCGTCTCTCCCTTCCTTTTCACTGTCCTCGGTCGGCATGCATGGCCCTGTGCCCACGGTCGGCATGCATGGCCCTGTGCCCACGCCCACGCGCAGAAGAAGTACGACTGCTTCCCCGCCCTCTTCCCGGACAGTGTGTATCCCAAGGGCGGTATCATGGTGTACCGCTGCTTTGGCGTGAAGCCGACGCTGCATGCCCACGCCATCGATGCTGGCATGCACCCTCTGGCACAGCCTGGAGCGACTGTGCTGGAGCCACGTGCCATGCAATGGCATGCTGTTCTCCCCCAATCCCCTCCGGTGTTTTTTAATAATAATAATAATAATAATAATACGCTGGGTCAGACCCGCGTGTGTTAAGGGGGCTGGGCACGATGGGCTAGCACGGAGCAGCCTTACGAACTACCCAGCCACCAGGGGAAACAGGGTGGGGGGGGTGGGGGCACCTAGTCGGCGTCCCCTGGGCGCCGCCGCTTGCCGCGGCGGGCCTGTCCCGGGCCTTGCCCGGCGCGAGGCGGAGACGTCCCTACGGTGGGTCTCTCTAGGTGCCGTCGGAGTTTGACGATGGTGTGCCCAGCCATGACCGCATGTTCATGCAATTTGGCGGCGCAGCGGCGGGCCGCGGGTTGTTCCACCCCTAGGTCACGTAGCAACGGGACCAGTCGTCGCCCAATGGCGCCACACACGCCGAGCGCAATTGCACTTTGCTGCGTGTACCGCACCCGCCAGCCGGCCGCTTGCAGGAGTTCGGCCAAACGGACGTGTTGCTGGGCCTTTTCATGCAGTTTTTCGGCATGCCTGGTGTCCGCGCCATATCCAACTTCGAGCAGGTGGACGGTGTGTTTGCAGCGTTCGTCGGGCGGGGGGCCGTCATACGCTGCGTCCATGCAGTCCGTGCGCTGCAGGGTGGGAATGAGCAAGATGTCGGGCCTGTGGCGCCGTACCTCTTCGGCAGGTAGGTCCGGTAGAAGCCATGCGGGCAGGCGGGTGCCCATGTTGTACTCGGAGCGCTCAGCGTCCTTCTCGGCGTCCATGAACATGACGCAGCCGCCGTTCGCTCCATGCGCGATGGCCTTCGCTATGGTCCGTACGGCCTTGTTGTGGCGGGCAATGTACAACTTGTGCATGTCCGCGTGCCGGCAGCCGCCCAGGATGTGGCCACAGGAGTCCGGTGTACGGCATAGCGGGCACGGCGCATCGGCCGCGTTCTCGGGCCCGTGGGTAGAGTGCTGGCGGAAGCGCGCAGCCCATTTGGCATTGTACAGCTGACCGTGGCGTGCCTTGAACATCGTCAGGCTGGCGGCGAAAGGCACGTTTGGGTTGGTCCACATTCCGTTGCTGGTCTTGGGGCACAGGTCGCCGTCGGCCGCTTTCCAGTACGACTCGTACTGTCGTACAGGCCCAGCGCCCCCAGCGGCCGTGCCGGCCACACACTGCTTGACGTGAACGTTTAGGTTGTGCACATAGGAGTCCTGATGGCTGGCCCAGCAGAGCTTGTCATACGGTTTGTTGTCGGTGCCCTCTACAAAGTCGGGTTCCGCCTGACGGGCCGGCCCGTCCTCATCATCACTGCCCTCTCGGTCTCGTTTGCGCGCGGTCGTAGCTTTAAGGTTGCGTTCAGCCACTTGCTGCGCCGCTTTGTCAGCCACGTCGTTACCTACTACGCCTGTGTGGCTCTTTACCTTGCGGATGAACGTCTGCGTGCCGTTGAGCGCGCGGGCCCGGAGCGCCAGGGTGATGGCGCTCAGCAGCGGCCAGTGCTTGCTTTCGCGGAGCAGGTCCGGGCGCCGGATGGCCTTCTGGATCAGGTGCTGGGATACCTGGCTGTCAGTGAATATTGTCAGCTCTTGCGCTCCCAGGGCTTCAATGCGTGGCCCCACCTCCTTGGCTGCGTAGTGCAAGGCGCTCAGCTCCGCCCTCTGGATGGTGTTGGTGGTTTCGAGGCCGTTCGGGTTGATGGTGAACACGTTGGCGTTTCGCACGCGCGTCCCTTCGCGCTCGTGCTTGTCCAGGGACGCAGCGTACACCGCTGCGCCGAGGAGGTTGCAGCCGGACACGGGATCCTTGATGCAGCTGCCGTCCGTGTACACGCCTTGCTCAGGTGCGAAGCGCGCGGAGACCGTGTCGGGGAACGTCAAGCGCATGCGCTGTATGGGGTTGCTGGGCGCGGTGGGTTCGTCGCCGGCTGCCGTGCCACCCTCCACGTACGGCAGGTCGGGGCATGGTTGTGGCACGGGGCCGCCATGTGCGTGGTCATACAGCAGCGCACGCAGGCGCTTTGGGATGGGCACCGACGGGGTTGGGCCTGGGGCCGTCGTGCGCGCACGCTCCTGTGCTGAGCCATAGTCATGCCTACTGGGCACTTCATAGCCGTACCATTTGGTGTCGTACGCATTGCCCTGCATGAGTGCGGCGTGCAGGTCTTGCAGACGCGTGTCGCCCGTGTGGCTTTCCTGCTGCAGGTAGGCGAGGCCTGCTACGTTGGCAACGATAAGGACGTCGAGCGTCGTGGCATGCGGGTACCGATAGTGCAGCGCCGCCGGGCCTGCCAGTCCTGACGTCACTGGCGGCACAAGGCAAGTGTCTCCTGACAGACTCGCGGTCTTGTATTGCGCTAGTAGGCGCACCATGGGGTGTTCGTACAGGGCGGCGGTGGCTTCATTGCGGGTGACGCGCATTGCGAAAGCTGTGACCGTGGGGATGCTGGGGAAGGCATGTGCCGATGCGATGGCCCATCGGACGGCTTTCAGCCTATCAGCAGGGCTGTCGCATGGGTTGGCCTGGCTGATGCCAACGTGCACGCAGCTGTAGGTGTCATGCCTCGCGCCAAAGAGCTGATCTTCCGGAAATGGGCTGTAGTATTCGGCACACTCTGGGTCAAAGTCCAGGGGAGAGGCATATCGTTCTGCGCTGGCCCCCAGCGTAACCCGCAGGGCGCGTCGAAGGTGGGGTGGGAGGCCCATGTGGTTGCATGCCCTGACCTTGTAGTCCGGCGTGCCGCATCCCTCCGTGTACCGCAGGAGGAGCCGAGCTATGTCCTCCTCGAAGCCGCCTGCCGCTGCAAGGCGGGCGTGCAGGTTGGGGTCGCGCTGTCGTGTCGCCATGTACCGGGCGTGCAGCGCGGCGAGGCGCGCCACCGGCAGCTGCCCTACGTAGGAGCCGGCTGGGTTGAAGGTGAGGGCAGGCGTCTCATCGTCATTGGGCCGACGCCCGCGCACAACGATGGTGTACCTGCTGGTTGGTTGGATGTCGAGGTCCGGGTTGCACCGGCGTGTGTCAATGTGCACGTACTGCTCCAGCAGGGCGCGGTCCTGCAGTGCTGTAGTGTCGGCACACTCCCATACGCCCTGGCGCTGCGCCGCGCTCAGGTGTGCGTCGTGCGGCGCGGCCGCGTGGGTGTCCGGGGCAGCGCGCGCCGTGCGGGCTTGAGCGGCCGCCACCATTGCTTCCCAGCCTTCTTGCGTTGCTTGCATGCTTCGTGCGGGCTCAACCGTAGGGCACCAGTGAACGGTGCGCAGGCGGTGGCCTATGCCTGTACCAAACAGCCTCCAGGTCGATTCTGTGTGGTTGGCATGGTACCGCATTATGGCGTACGCGTCGACCATGCCTTGCGTGACGACGGAGTCTTGCCATTCGACCTGATAGCTTGTCATGCGGTTGCTGCCGGCATCGGCATTGCCGGACGCAGCGCAGCTCTCTCGGTATAGCTTTGGAATCTTGTTGCCGATGGCCCCGCTGACGACCTTTCGTACCTTATTGTACGTGCCGTCGGCCCCGCTGTCGTACAGCCCGTAGGCCAACTCGGAGGCGAGGGCAGCGGACAGGCTGGTGCCGCCCGCTGGTGCTAACTGGCCATCGGCGGCACAGGCGAAGGGCCCGGTGAGGAGGCGGGCCCGAACCCTTTTCCAGAGCGGCGCGGCGGCCTGGGCAGCATTTCGTGCGCTGCGGGTTGGCGGCAGGTTTGTGCTGGTGTTGCGGGCTTGTTGGTTGCCGGCTGCTGGCTGAGGCGCTGGCGGGGCTCGGGCAACGATTTCGTCGTACCAGGCTGGGGCCCGCGCGTTGGTGAGCATGCGCTGCTTTCGCTGCAACACGGCGCTGAGCTGCCGGCGGCACGGCGCTGCCGCCGGGGCGGCAGCGTGGTCGGTTCGGCTCGCCCAGTCTTTGAAGAGGTTGCGCGCCTCATGGACGGTTGCTTTGCGCTCCCTGTCGGCACCCTCAGGTGTGGTCGTCAAATCGGCGAGGAGGCGGTTGAAGAATCGGCGGCTGATGCACACAAAGGACGTGCCCGGCTGGCGATCCCATCCCCGTTCGGTGAGCACCTCATTGTCGATGATGGCGCCGTGCACCCTGCGCTGGGCAAGGGTGTGCGCATTCCGCAGCGCTGCCGCCTGCGTGCGGGTGTTGCCAGCGAAATGCGCCTCAGCTCGGGTTTCACGGGTGGGCTGCGGGCATGCGCGGTGCGCAGCCTGGGGTTGCTTACGGCGCCGTGGTGTCGTTCCACTGGGCTTGGGTTTGGCCGGGCCCGCCTGCTGCGTTGCGCCAGCCGTGCCCTGGGCAGTGGCGCCTGCTCTTTGTGCGAGGCGTATCGATCTCCTTGGCGGTGCCTGCTCGGTTGCACGCTGGCGCCGCGCGCCAGGGCGGTTTTGGGTGGCCTGCTCCATGGCATCGGCGTTGTCACCCACCACCATGTTTGGCCCACGATGGGTGCCTGGACTGCCCCCTCGTGCCCCATCGTCTGGAGCAGGGTTTGGCGAGTCGCAGGCGGGCTGCACCGGTGCTGCGGTCGCCTCAGTCATGTGCGTATCCGGATCTGGCGACCCATCACCGTCGGGGAGGTTGACATCAATCTCCATCGGCAGGGGCCCTTCGACCGGCGTGGCGTGTGCTGGTGGAGGTGGCGCCCCCGCCTCCGGCATGTCAACGTCGCCTGAAGGCTCGGCCCCTGCTGTGTGCGGCGGCCCGGTGGCGCCGCCTGTGAGGCCAGCAAAGCGGTTGAAGTGCTGCAATAGGGTCGGGAGGCGGCCAGCGTCGAGGTGTGGGGGGTCACGCAGCCGTCGTACGTGCGCGGGAGCGGTGCTGCGCCCTTGTGCTGGCGGGGTTTGATGCCGTGAGCGTCCGCAGACAACGCCAGAGTGAGCCGGTTCAGGGCGACTTCGTGCCTGTGGCGTGCGCATCTGCCCAGCCGCCGGCGCAGCTCTGTGGTGGTAATCATGCAGTCGGGGTGGTTCCGATCGATCAGATCCGACATCTGCAGATCCGCTTCGATGAGGGGAGCAGGTGTGCAGGGCTGAGTGCGCCGTCCACGCCGACAGGCTGTACACTTTGTAGCGCCCTCCACAGGTCCCGTGTGGTAGTGTGAAGGCCTGACCGTGGTCCATCAGACTTATGTGATGCTCCTGCATGAGGTGGAGCTGCTTAAGAGTGCTATAGAACGCGTATTCTTTGCGGAGGAGGTCTGCGCCTGTAGCTGCGGCGGCGCCGCCTAGCCGCTGGTGCTGCAGGGTGAGCAGGGCATGCGTGACCACCCCCAAGCGGCCCGGGTCGTTGAGCGCCCGTACCAGGCTACGCACGGCGCGTTGCACGTACTCAACTAGGACAGATTCGAGGCCAAGCCCGTAGGCCTCGTGCGGCAGCAGGATGGCTCGAGTGGGAAAGCCGGGGAGGAGGCCGCAGCATTTGCGTGCGGTGCGCGCAAGAATGCCGTCGAGTAGCAGGATGTCCATTTTGGTGTACGGCATGCACGCCATGCTGTAGGTGATGATGGGCTTCAGGCAGGTCTTGATGATGTGGAGGCACTGCCGGTGGGAGGCCATTGACGTGGCCAGGGCAGCCCCCTTTTGTCTGACGGCCTCGGTTACGGCTTGCATGTGTGCGGACCAATTGAGGGTCAGCGTGATGTGCACCCCTAGGTACTTGTATGGGCAGGTCGGCGGCAGGAAAGGGACGGGCTTTCCGGCGATGCAGATGCCACCGCTGCCATTCATTGGGTCCAGGCGTCGGCGCAGCGTCTTGGGGCACGTTGGCCCCTTCAGGCTGTTGTCCGCGAGCGCTTCTCTATGAAGGATGGCTGATGTGACCGCGCATTTGCTGTGATTGACCTCGACTCCGGACCAGGCCTGGTACTCTCCGATCTTGTGTGCCTGGAGTCTCATGTCGTGCAAGGTATTGGTGCAAGCGGCCAGGTCGTCCGCAAATGACGGACCACTGCAGTGGTGTTGGTCGTTGAGGCTGTCGCTCAGGCAGCCGTACCGGTATCCGCGCCCGCCGCTGTGTAGCCATCGCTGCAGCGGCTCCATAAAGATGATGAAGAGCAGGGGGGACAGTGTGTCACCCTGGACCGTGCCGCGCTCTATCGGGATGGGCGGTGTGGCGCCCTGCGGGATTTTGATGCACGTGGCTGCGCTCTGGTACAGGTTTTGCACGACATCGATGGCGTCGGTGGTGAACCCGAGGTCGTACATTATCATCAACAGTTTGTCATGGTCTATTGTATTGAAGGCCGCAGAGAAGTCGATGTACAGCACGTACAGGTCTTGCGCTGTGAGCGCCGCGTCTTCGATAACGTGCAGCATGTTTTGCAACTGTCTTTCGGTGTTTCGGTGCCGTCGGAAGCCTTCTTGGAGCGGGCTGAGGATGTGGTTGCGCTCGGCGTAGTCGGCGACGGCCGACGTGATCAGGCTTGTCCACACTTTGTAAATGGTGTTGGCAAGCGCGATGGGCCGATAGTTTTTGACCTGGGTTGGGTCATCCTTCTTGTAAAGCAGCACGGTGTCGGAGCGCAGCCATCGCTTTGGGGTGTAGTGTTGTACCCACATGACCGCCATCATGGTGTGCATCGCTCGTAGCACGGGGTCCGGCAGGCAGCGCAGTATTTCATTCGGCACTCCGTCTGGGCCTGGGCTCTTGTTGTTGGCCAGGTGCTGAATGCAAGTGTGGAAAGCGGCAGGGCTGGCAATTTGTGGCAGGAGGTTTTGCTGGGCTCCGGGGACACCTGTGCCACCGTCGGCAGCGGATGTGTGGCGCGCGGAGTGCAAGGAGGGCATGCGGTCAACCGCCATCTTCCGGGCCCACGGGTAGCGGCGGTCTGCTTCGCCAGGCAAGTATTTGCCGGTGCGGGGCCCCCCCACTGGGGCAGCCTGCGCCTTGAAGTACGTGCTAAGACAGTCGAGCATTCCTTCTGTGCCAGTATGCAGGCGCCCGGTCTCCGGGTGCTTGAGGGCTGTTATGCCTGAGGGCCGGTCAGCAGCGCCGAAAGCAAATATACGGCGATGCCCTTTGCGCGGTTGCACCGCCAGCAGCCGTTGGAATCGTGTACGGCAGCGTGACGCATTGTCTTTGTGAATGGTCTTGCTGAGATCAGCTATGGCCTTGCGCACGACCTGCAGTTGCTGGTGCACGCTGCGGGTGACGTTCCCATCTGGGTTTGCTGCCGCCAGCGGGTCAGTGTCAGTGTTGCGCACAGCACCGTACCATTCGGCTGTCAGCTGCAGGCGCAGCTGCTTGTGCTTGCGGCATAGTGCGGTCATGCGCCGCTGCGTGCGGCGCTTCGGCTTGGCGTGCGGCACCCGGGGTGGCTTCTTGGTCAGGTGTGTGAGGGCGCATGCAACTGCCTGCTCTAGACACTCGGCCATCGCCCTGTCCCAGTCCTCCAAGTTGATGTCTCGGATGCATGGCTGTTGCCGCAGGATTGCGAGATCCGGGCCAAGTGGGGAGTATGCGACCGCCTCTTGGATGGCTGCTTCGGCGGCAATGAGTTCTGCCTGGATGGCTGGCGTGCCAAACGTGGTGAGTCGCGCGGCGAGGCCCGCCTTGATGGCGTCGGTCTCGTTGCGGTTGAGAGGCAGCCGCACCTGCTGCCACGGGCTGCGTGCATCCTGTGCAGCTAGGTTGTTCTGGGGGGCCTCAGCGAGTGAGAGGGCGGCAAGCGGGAGATGGGCGTGGAGTGCGTAGTGGTCAAAACCTCCGCCGCATGCCTCCACTGCCTCCTGGGGCGGTTGTACGGCAGGGGTGTGCAGCGCGGCGGTGAGCGCGCACCGCGTGCGTTTGGATACAAGTATGTCGTCGATGCGGCTGCTGTGTGTCAGCGCAGCGTGTTGCCACTGCTCGTATGTATGAGCACGTCGCCTCTGCCTGCCCTGCAGGTCACTGACGGGGTACACCGAGGCTCGCTCGGCAAAGGCGCTGTGGGCGTTGTCCGTTGCGGTAAGCCGCTGCGAGGAGCGGTCGGTATCGTACAGGGCTGCATTCATATCGCCTGCAATAAGCAGGTGCTCAGACCGGCCGTTGGCAGCCTCCGCCGCAGCGTGGCAGTAGTCGTATATGCCATGCCGTAATTCATCGTCATCACAGGGCACGTACACACCAATGACGTGCAGCGCCGTGCTGTGTGGGGTGCGAATCGTGCAATGGACCAGGCATCCATGGAGCTGCGCCGGCGTCGGCTCGGCAGAGACGCAGCCACTCCTATGGAAGCGCTCGGCTATGCCTATCATGACTCCTGCGCGGCCCAGCGCGGGGCACCCGTTCGGCTGCCCAGCGGTCAGTGGCCTGTTGCTGTGGTACGTCACATACGCAGGTGCCATATCCCGCTTGATGCGCTGAATGTGGCTGTGGCTTGTGCTGCGCAGCTTCGTCTCCGTCAGTACCAGGATGTCGGCGGCCCACTCTTCAATGGCTACGAGTACGCTGTCGAGATGAGAGGCCATCCCCCGGACGTTGAGGGTCACCACGTGGAGGTTGTCTGGCGAGCGCCGCATGGTGGGTGGCCGCGCGGGGCATGTGTCGGCTGGTTTGTGTTGGTCTATTGTCGGAAGCGCCGTGGATGGGGTGGGGTGTTCAGCATGGGCAGGGCTGGGGCTGGGTGCCTGGTCAGGTGCTGGCGGCGCAGCGTTATCCACCAAGGGGGGCGGCGTGGGTTGCTGGCGGGGTGGCGGGTCAGTGGCGGCGGCTGCGCCGTGGGTGTACGGCAAGGTGGTGGTCTGCGCTGCACCCCGTGCACGTTTGTTGGGGGCATCCCCGCCTCGCAGGGGGGGCACCGTGTGCCCTGGTGGGCCCGCCGGTTCCCCGGCAGTGGGCGCCGGGCGCGCGTTGGTCCGTTCCGATTGGCACTCCGGCCGGGTTCGGGCGGGGCCAGCGTGTATCTCTGCTCGCACCGGGCGCACTGCATGCAGCACATCGCCGTTCTCGACGGGCAGGGGCCTCTGCGCGGCCCCGTGGGGGTCATTACCCGGGCACTGCATGGTTGGTGGCCGTTCGGGTTGTTCAACGGGAGGCGCGTGCTGATCTGGTGTTGCATGTGGGGTGGTGGGATTGCTTGCACGGCGTGGGTGCGGGAGGGGCCGGGTGTGGGGCTGGCCCCCTGGGGGGCTGTGCTGCCCGTCGGGGGGGGCCGCACGGGTTGCTGGCCAGGCGGCTGGGCCCGGGCAGCAGTGCGCTGCCGATGTACGGCAGGAGGCTTGCCTGGCGTCTGCGCTTGGTTGGGGGGGCTGCGGCTTGCCCGGTGGGCGTGTCGTGCTCCAACCGGGGTGTCGCGGCCTGTGCCGCAGTGGGGTTTGGCGCGCGCTGCGCATCGGCCTGTGCCTGGCGGCGCACCGGCTGGGGCAGGGGCAGTACGTCACCGGCTGTGTGCACTGGGGTCGCGTGCAGTTGCCGGTGGGCCGGCAGCCCATCCGTGTTGGTTGGTGTGAGTTGTGCGCAGCGTGGCGCTGGTGGCGGGGCCGGCGGTGGGGTGTAGCGCAGGGCGTGCGGGATTTGGTTCCGCGCTTCGTATACGTCACCGTTGACTAAGCAGTACATGGTGGTCTCCGTGAGCCGCGCGATGTGGGCCCAGTCGGCATCCTGCATGCAGGTCGTTGCGCTACGCGGGTTGAGTGAGTCGATGTGGTACCAGCGGTCGCCTCGCATGCACACCGCAGTTGCGTGCCTATCCGTGCCAAGGATGAAACCGAGCGCGCGGGTGTCTGGTGGGATCGAGGCAATGAGCTGCTCCTTGCTTTTGCCTGTGACGGACCCTCTGCCCTCCAGGTACACGTATGGGCTCGCTGTGCCTACCACTTGCACCCGCTGGCGCATGTAGTGGTTGATGGCCAGAACGCTGAACTGGCCATCCCTGGGCGTGAAGGCGCCCGCCACCATGTGTTGGCAGCTGGGCCTCCTGCGCTGTGCGGCGCTGTTCCGGCCTCGCAGTAGGCTAGCACCGCGTCGGGGTGTAGCAGCTGGCGGCCCAGCAGGTTGTTGATGGCATGCACCTGGCACATGCTGCGGTCCTGTGGTTCATGGAACGGGGTCCGGGCGGCCGGCCGCCATGGGGCCACAGTATGGGGCATGGCTGGGGGGCGCGGCGGCTGCTCCGGCCACTGGACTGTTTTGAGGCTGCTGCCTGTGCGCGGCGGCGCCGGGGGCCACACCGCGTGGGGATAGTGGGGACGTTGTTTGCTTTGCACTGGGACGTGTGGTTGCGGGGCACGCTGCTGCGCGCGCGCTGGTTGCGCTGCGGCTGCTGCATAGCCGTGCGGCGTGGGTTGCGGGGTGTCAGCCTCAATGTCGCTGCCGCCGCGCCGCCTCCTGACGTGGGCTGGGGTACGTTGGAATGGGTTGGCAATCTGTGGTATCATGCGTAGCGCGTGCCGCCGGGTGTGCTGAAGCAAGGCCAGCAGCTGGCGCAGTCGCTCTTGTGTGTATCCTAGCTTGCTGCGGAGTGCCGCTCGCACGAGGCTGGGGCATCGGCGCGGAGCCATGGGAGGCTTGCTGTTGCCACCCGGCCCAATCGTTAGCACTGTAAACATACCAGACTGCCGCGCTACGGACCCTTCACACTGGCGTCGCAGAGGGGGCGCCAGCTGATCCGTGCTTCATGCCAGAGGTCCCAGGCAAAGAGCGAACCCAGCAAGGGGCACGAGAGTGCGAGCGGCGGCCATGGCGCACCAGCTGTGCAAGCAGAGCACAACGGCTGCACCTGCGCAGTGGCCGACTCCTGTATGTACCTGCGGCGCCCCATGCCATGCACTACTGCACCGGCGAGGGGCGTGATGAGGGGCCCAAACACACGCATGCAGGCGACCATGCGTGCAGGGCACGATTTACTGACGCGCATGCACATAGCCTCAAAGCGTTCATTGATGCAGGTGGCGACGCGCCCAGAGATGGCGTGCGCCAGGCGCATCGCACGAGGCCCTGCCCAGCGCCGCCGCAGCCTGTGGCGGCGATATGGTATCGTACAGTGCATTAGCAGGGCGATCATCAGCGCGCCGACGACTCAAAGAGCAGCTGGGGGTGTGCCATATCCACGCGGCGCGGCGTGGTTGTGTGTGCCCCAGCCACAGCCCCTCGGGCAGTTTGGCAGCCTGGGTTTCTGTGCCTGAGGCGCAACTGTGCCGTACTTGCAGGTGGTGCGCGGGTATCGCAGCCAGCGGCACGGCATGCATTGGTGGTCTGAGAGGCGCAAGGGTACCGCTTCCAGCACATCTTGTGGCGCAGGGCTGGTGCTGGTATGGTCCGGCAACACCGGGATGCCCATCACACAGGGACCTGAGCGGCTGGTGGGCTGCGGGAGTGGCGCAACGTGTCCATTTTGTCGGTGGTGAGCTTTGGGTCCCTTGACCGCCATTCTCACAGCCATCAAGCATATGCACAGCTGATCGCAACGTAGTGCTGTTTGGAACGGTTGGTATACGCAAACATACGTATACGGGCAGGGCCTGCCGTACGGCCACTGCAAGGGGCGTAGTTTTCCGTGGGAGAGTGCCGCTGAGTCCGGGCTATCAGTGGGGTCAGGAGCTTTGCGCTGTGGCGCCTGGGCCAGGGCCCGGTGGGCGTTGAGGGGATGGTGGGGGCAGGTTCGTACGCAGTGCAAGGTTTTGCACGTGTTCGGCGTGCGGCACGACGCGCACGCAAGGCCGTTGCTGGAGCGGGTGCAGCGCGCTGGGGGCTGTCCCGATAGTACCAGTGGGGCTCAACGCGTTTCGTTTCTGCGTTCCCGAGGTTTGCAAAGGAAAAGTGTGACCGTGGTTTGCGCATGGGCCGCTGCTGAGGAGGCCGCAGTGCCAGCCAAAGGCTGCCAATGTCCCATAAAAAGGCTGTGGGGATGGTACGAGCTTGTGTGCTGCGCTGGCGCTGGCGCTGGGTTTTTCGTCCGGTGCTGCTTCTCGGGCCTGCGCGGAACTGCATTCGAACCGAAGGAGGCGGGAAAACGTTAGCGCGTGCAGGGGCCACGCTGCCTTGCCAGTGATGCAGTGGGAGTCCATGCCATGCTGCTGCGCACCATTCTGTCTGGGGCGCCTTAGTACCCCGCCTCCCACTCGCTGGCACCGGTTTGACCCCGGTGACTGGGAGGAGGACGGGTGGCGTTGCCCGGCCTGACCGCCAAGGAGCAGGGCTCTCCTTGGTACCGCATGGGGAAACATGCACAGAGCCCGTTCTGTGATGCACCACCCAAGTACACCGTCTCCCACTCGCTGGCACCGGTTTGACCCGGTGACTGGGAGGAGCACGGGGGGTGGTGCCCACCAGGATGCGCAGGGAGCAGGGCTCTCCTTGAACACTGCCTTTCAAGCCAACGTTGCACAGAGCCCGTTCTGTGATGCACCACCCAAGTACACCGTCTCCCACTCGCTGGCACCGGTTTGACCCGGTGACTGGGAGGAGCACGGGGGGTGGTGCCCACCAGGATGCGCGAGGAGCCGACACACGTCCAGGCCAGGGTTACCAGGTACAGCGACAGCATTCGCATAGCTGGCAGGCGACCCTCACCTCGTCCGCACTGGCTCCTTCTTGGCCGCCGCCTTCGGGGCAGCATGTGCTGAGGTCTAACAGCGGTAATCCATGGTGCAACGCGGGAAACAAGCAACCTTGCGGGCTACTACGACGCCGTGTGTGCAGACAGGCCCGCAGTGCACAGCTGCCTTTTATAGGTAACACCCATGGACAGCGATGGTTTGCTCCTGCTCGAAGTGCAAGTTGAACATTCGAACACACAACCCCCCTCCCTGGTGGACCCGACCCTCCTGTGGATACTGACTAGTATCCACAGGAGCGGAGGCGGGAAGGGAGGGACTACAGTTGCACCACCTGCCGGGTTCACCGGCCAAACCATGCGCCATCCTTTACTTGGTGGTGCACAGCCTGCACTGTGCCGTTCCACAAGCTGTAGTCGCCCACTCGACGTTTCTTTTACCCACAGTAGTGTAGTAGTACAACAACTCTGATGGGCCGGGCCGGCCGGCTGGTAGCGCGCGACTGGATCGTGGCTGTGTCTCTGCACGAGGTGTTTTCAAGGTTGGGCGCACGTGGACGAGCGGGACTTACGGGCGGGAAGTGTCCGAAACCTGTGACACGGGCTGTTGGTTACAGCCACACGAAGCAGTATAGCAGCGATTACTTCGCTACCGCAAAGATAACCCCGGCTTAAATGCCATCTTTCGTGAGCCTATCAGCGCCTACCATTTCACCGCATCGCGTGCTGGAGCAGGCCCGCGTGCAGTGTGACGCCGAGTGTATGTTGCTGCATCCGTCCCCATCAACAGCGCACACGTACTTACATGTAAATGTGCCCCGGACCCTCCTCAACGTCTGCAGTCATCAAGAGCGCACAACAAGCTGCCGTGCGCGGCGATGGGGAAGCGGAAGCAAAACTGCCCTGCAGCCTTCCGCTTGGCACACACTATGTCACGGCCAGCTCTAATTCTAACGCATCTAATCGCGTTCTACTCACCTTCTGGTTAGATCCGGTACGATGATGGTAGAGCCGTGGTAGACCTCCGTTAGACTCGAGTAGGCGGGTCGTATCATGGTTCTTACAGCGAGGGACTTTTCTTCCAGGCCTTAGAGGCCATTAGAGTCCCGTTAGAGCCGTGGTTAAGGATTTGCGTTCTAACCAGCGAGTAGAACGCAGCTCTAATAAACACATTAACACCGTTAGAGTCCCATTAGAGCCGTGGTTAAGGATTTGCGTTCTAACCAGCGAGTAGAACGCAGCTCTAATTAACACATTAACACCGTTAGAGTCCCGGTAGAGCCGTGGTTAAGGATTTGCGTTCTAACCAGCCGAGTAGAACGCAGCTGTAAGAAAAATGATGTAATCCTGTTCGAGTCACATTAGATCAGCCGCAAACCACAGTGCAGCTCAGCGCAGCTAGCGCAGCAGAGCCGCCGATGGCTTCAACCTCCTGCCGTTCCTGCTTACCCCCCCCTGTTGCTCCTCTGCGTTCTCCTCCCCTCCACCTGCTCCTCCCTCCACCTGCTTCCTCCCCCTCCACCTGCTCTACAGCCTCAGCCTTCCGCTTAGTCCTCGGCAGCTTGGCGATCTTCTTGAGCTCCTGCTGCGCCTTCGCCTTCGCCGCCTGCTGCACCTTCGCCGGCTGCTGGGCCTTTGCCGCCGCCTGCTGCGTCTTGAGCGCCGCTGATGTGACCGCTGCAGCGTTAATGGGCGCAGCGGCCGCCTTGGAATGTGTGGCGGCCAGCGGCGCAGGCGGCGCCGCAATGCCGCCAATGACGCCTAACTGCTGCTGCTGCATCTGTTGTATACGAGGCGTGCAGCTCCTCCAAAGAGAAGTCCTCGAGCCCCGCTGGCACCGTCTGGCTGCGCATCTCCTGCTGCTGGGCCGGCACGATCTCTGTCAAGGGATCAGCGCCACTCGCTGCATGCGGGCGGGGGTGTACTTGGTACTGCTTCGGTCCGCCAGCCGGCTTGGTCTGGGTCTTGTGGCTCCCCGTGCATCGCCATGAATGCACCCAGTTGCGACTTGTAGCCCAGGGACGGCGCCGCCTGCACATGGATGTGGCACGTAGTACACCACGTCAACTCATACGGTGTGTGGTGACTGCGGTGCGTGGCTGCGGTCACGGTTGCATGTGATTATCTCCGAGCCCTTCTGCTTGATTGCAGAATGAATCTTCGTGGAGGGGGTGTGGTGGCGAGTGCGTGGAGATTTGATGCAGCCTATCCTGCGGATTTGTTTAATGCAGCTGCTGGCCCTGAACTTACGTGGCTGCAGCCCGGACGCCGGTGTCGGCGCCAGCTTGCTTGGCAGCGGGGTGATACCCTTGCTACCACCGCTGATCAACGAGCAGCTTTGGCCCTTGCCCGTTGGCGGCGCTGGGCTCGCTGCTAGCAGGGTCGGCAGGGGCAGGCTGCCCGTGCTCCTTGATGGTAGGTGGCACCTCGCCGTTGTCAACAAAGCGCTTTAGCGGGCCGTCGATGTAGCGTTTGATGTGGGCGATGTCTGAGGCAGACAGCGCCCTGGGCTTTGGCGCCATCGCTGTCGGAGGGTTGTCTGGATCTGTCAGCCCGTCGAGCTCGCTTTGTGGAATGTCGTCACCTGTACGCGGGGAGGCCACAACAAGTACACACACGTACAGTGACCCAGGGCTCGCAACGGGCAGGCTGCGATCGCTTGTGCTGCATGAGACTCAAATCATTTCACTGTTCACAGCTTACGGTCGTATACTCGCCTTACCGTACATCGCCTGCAGTGCGCCGAGCTCCTCGTCGCGGGTTGTTTTCAGCAGCATCCAGTTCCAACCGCTGCGCAGGCGGGAGTTGAAGCTGCCGACACGCCTGTCGCGTGCACACAGCAGTGCATGCAGCGTGGGGTGCAAGCCGCGCTCTATTGCATAATCCAGCATAGTCTGTACGCCAAGGGTGCCGCCACCGTGTGAAGGCGGATGCGCCTAGATAACCCAGTCCAGATCTCAGGTGCACCGCATAGTGGCCGGGAAACCTATGGGTCGATGCGGCAGGTCACGCAGATATGGTCGCTTTACCGGCACTTAACGGGCAACAATCAGCGGGTGGGCATGCGCTTTGCTGGCAGGCAACGCACGTTTGCACTTGGCACTCACTTGGCATACGCGGGTCTTGACGTTGTCGTACGTGACGTCAGGCGCGTGCTTCTGGATCAACCTCGTCATGGCCGTGATGACGGCGTGGAAGATGGTGTGGTGCTCCTGTGCGGCAGGCAAGCAAAACGCAGACTTAGTACACATGCACTTAATAACCATGATGATTGTTGGTGTTTCTGCATGGCAGTTTGAACGGAGTCATGCCACGCCTGGCTTCCGGTTTGGCACCCATGGCCTGCGACGCCAGCACCTATGCCGCGCCCGGTGCCACTTGGCCGTGCCCAGTGCGGAGGCGCACCGTCCAATCCCAATATACAGCAGGGGCCTGTGATCATGCCTGCCACACACAAGCAGCCCATCACATCGCAAGCCACATGAACCTACCTCGCAGGTGCAGAGGTTCTCAGTCATGGCCAAGCCGATGCAGCCCTTCTCCATGTCGTGGTAGAACATCTCACTGCCGGAGCCTGGCAAGAAGACTATCCAGTCAAACACGGTCTTGTTGATGCGGTCCGTGTCGCTGGTCCGGACGCGCGTGATTTTCTTCTTTCCTGATCGCTGGCGACACTTGCTGTCAAGTTACCGCAGGCGATGGCAGCAACTGCTGTGGCAGCCGCTGCTGTGACAGTCGCGTACAGGGGATGGAGACGGGCATGCCGCCTCCAGTGGCAAGCTGACCGCGTTGTACTTGAGAGGCAGTGCCGCACCATCGTTGATGAAGGCCATGACACGTGTCAGAACGCTGTCCAGGTCCGTGACGGTGCCCGTTGTTTGAATGCGGTCCTGTTCGGCACAGGTCAGGTCAGGGTCAAGACCATCGGCGAGGAAAAAAATTGACGTCCGTCACCTTTCGCCCCTGCCGCCCCTCTCAAATGCGGCGGTAACTGACGCCGCGGAAGCATCTCCGTCGATGATGATTTTGGAACCGAGGCCGGCAATAATAAAAGCGGGCGTCACGCGCCTCGCTCATTTTCGCTCACAACTAGGTTGTAGCGGCTCAACATACATGAGTCGTGCAGGGGCAGCGTTAAGAAGCAGCACAAGCAGAGCGGTGGACGATGCTAATAACACGTTGAACTAACACATATTGACCAGCTTGCAGTGTTTGCGCAGTTGGTTTGAATGCCTGGCCATTTTGCTGACTAATCAAAACAGTGAGAGGCAGGCCAAAAGGCGACACTGTGTCGCCTTTTGGCCTGCCTTCTCACTATTCGGAGGGAGAACGTTGTGAGTACAAAGCGTCACGCCACGCCACATCGTGATTACAACTGCAGCAGTCAGGGCATGTTTTGTGTGCACCGGGAAGACCGTGAAGACGACTTTAGCTTTGCATAAAATTGAAGTTACATGTGCACTTCTCTTCTTGAGAGATGGATGTTGGCATAGACATACGAACACATGTTGAAGAGTGTATCAAAAACCTGCTCGAGAAGGAGAAATGGTCGGGTAGGGCAGACGTCGCGTCCTATCGTTTGGCGTGCGCAATCTCAAACCTGTCGCGTGAGCCGAGATTCCGTACCGCGATGGCTACACAGCGCGAGCACCTTCTTCGGCGAAACCTGTACACTTGCTTGCAATGGTGTGGACAAAAGATGGACATCCGGATAAGGGTCTCTTGGACCTCCTCCGCGCACCCGGCGGTCCCGCACTGTCCATGGCATCCATGCGCCGCTACATCCAGCGTGGAGCGACGCGGTGTACCATGGACGCCATTACGGAGTGGGAGCCTTGTGGCCCTGGCTCACGCTGGTGGGACCTTGACTACGCCGACTTTGTGAAGCACGTCGAGGGCATCGTGGAGTCCAACAAGCCGTGCATGGAGATCGTCGGCATAGTCAAGAGGGACTTCCACTGGCCGATGCGTCCATGGGTCGGCCTGTACGAGCGGCTCCGCCGCGCAGGTGGCAAGGAGATGTACGCTGCCTGCCGTGCGCAACGTCAGGTGTGTATGCCGCCATGATGCGATGCGATTGATGCAAGACTGCCACTAGACTGCTACTTGCATGCGCGCGCATGTGCATGCATGTGCATGCTTATGTACGTTACGTTAATGATTATTGTTATAATAATTATTGTTATGTATCAGTATTATTATCAGACGTCAGGCATTATTGCCCCTCGCTGTGCCTCTTCGTCATGCCGTAGCTGAAGCCCATGTTTGAGGAGGAAACTGGCAAGGCGGCTAAAAACAACGAGGAGCGCGACGAAGCTGACACCACCATCAGCAGCGCAGCAGCCTCCACGATGAACGTCGTGCAGTACCGTGCGGGACAGCAGGAGCTAAACGCCCCCAGCCACATGGTGCACGTCGGTGCAAAGCGGTCGGCGATGCCGAACGAGGACGAGCCAGACCTACACAGCCGGCGCCGCATGGTACAGGAAATTGCACTGTTCGCGTCCGTTACTGTCTACTTTACGTTGCTGCGCTATTGTCAAGCCCCCCCCCCCTTACTGTGTCACACCAACTTCACGTTACAGGACCAGGAGGACAGCTGCGAGGAGTACCGAGCGACCCAACCTTCCCTGGATTTTGTGCCTGCCACCGTACCACCGGTACGTGGAGCCATTGCCAGTTAGCACGTTTACAGCTAGTACAAAGCATTTCCTCGACCGCATCGCCTTGAACTAGACGGTCCTTCATTGGCAATATAGGTCGCCATGAGCTGGAGTCAATTCCTGCAAGGGAGCCAGTATGGCGTGCCCCAGGGTGTTGATCACGTGCAGGTGAGCTGTGTACCATGGGTAACAGCGACTGTATGCCTAGTGGTGGTGCTTTTATACTTCACGTGTAAAAGGGATTTCTTTTTGTGTGCAGAGTTTGGAGGGTGATGATGAGAGCACCAGCACCAGTGACAAGATGGCGGCGGCGGCTGCAGTGCCGCCCCAAAGCCCCGGCGCGCAGGGCCTAGCTGTCGGCAGTGATGAGGCTGCAGCAGAGGCGGCTGCAGTGCAGGCACAACCCGCCGGTGCTCAGGGCCAAGCTGGCAGTGGTGAGGCTGCAGCGGCGGCGGCTGCAGCGGCGGTGGTGGCGGCGGCGGTGCAGCCCCCGCCTCCTCCTGGCGTGCGGGGCCTAGCTGGCAGTGGGAAGGTGGCGGCGGCGGCAGCAGCGGCGGCAGTGCAGCCCCAAGGTCCCAAACCACCTGGCGTGCAGGGCCTGGCTGAGAGTGGCGAGGCGGCAGTGGCGGGGGCTGCAACCATGGTGGCAGCTGCACCGCAGCCCCAAAGCCCCGGCGCACAGGGCCTAGCTGTCGGCAGTGGTGAGGCACAACCTCCTGGCGCGCAGGGCCAAGCTGGCAGTGGTGAGGCTGCAGCGGCGGCGGCTGCAGCGGCGGCGGCTGCAGCGGCGGCGGCAGCTGCAGCGCAGCCCCAAGGCAGTGACGAGGCTGTGGCGGCGGCAGCAGCGGCGGTGGTGGCGGCGGCAGTGCAGCCCCCGCCTCCTCCTGGCGTGCGGGGCCTAGCTGGCAGAGGGAAGGTGGCGGCGGCGGCAGCAGCGGCGGCAGTGCAGCCCCAAGGTCCCCAACCGCCTGGCGTGCAGGGCCTGGCTGAGGGTGGCGAGGCGGTAGTGGCGGGGGCTGCAGCCATGGTGGCGGCTGCACCGCAGCCCCAAAGCCCCGGCGCACAGGGCCTAGCTGTCGGCAGTGGTGAGGCACAACCTCCTGGCGCGCAGGGGCAAGCTGGCAGTGGTGAGGCTGCAGCGGCAGTGGCTGCAGCGGCGGGGGCGGCTGCAGCGCAGCCTCAAGGCAGAGACGAGGCAGTGGCGGCGGCAGCAGCGGCGGCGGTGGCGGGGGCGGCTGCAGCGCAGCCCCAAGGCAGTGACGAGGCAGTCGCGGCAGCAGTAGCGGCTGTGGTGACGGCGGCAGCGCAGCCCCAACCTCCCGGCGTGCAGGACCTAGCTGGAAGTGGTGAGGCGGCGGCGGTGCAGTCCCAAGGCCCCAGCCCAGAGGGCATCAGCAACATGCAGGTTGGTGCGCTTCTGTGCTTACCGCATACTCTGAGAATGTAAATTTCCCGCTGGTGCACAAGAACGCACGACGTACCATTGTGCTGGTAAAGACCACGCCTTCGCCACAAACCTTGTCTTGAGGGCCTACGCATGTGTTGATTTCCTTGTGCTATCACTGATGCCCAACTTTCCTCATTGGCTGCACACAGGCGAAACGCACCACAAGGGCGAGCGGCCCTCATCTGTACCAGGGTGGAGGCTCGCAGCGCGCACGCAGCGCGCCTAGCCGGGCTGGCGCATCCCGGCCGCCGATGGCTGGGCCACAGCCACAGAAGGCTGCGCCACAGCAACAGCAACAGCGCCATAAGACTGCAGCAAAAGCAGCGCCACCGCCGCCTCAGCCGGTCGCAGTTCTCCCAGAGAAGTTGGTGAGCTCAAACTGTGCAAGGTGGAGGGAAGATGTAAGCAGCTTCGGCATCGTCAAGCTCGCGGTAACGGAGCTGCAGCAGCTACAGGCTAACGTTGCCGAGAACCAGGACGCAGTCAAAGCGGGTCTTGGGCAGCACCCCAGGCCCATGTTTGAGAAGATGGGCAGGAGCGCTGGCAATCGCCTGTGGGCTGACAATGGCACTTGCGGCAGGCGGATGGCATACAGCGGCGAGCTCGCCGAGACCCTTGATGAGAATGGCGACGCGCTCGCAGCAACAGCCGTACGCAGCATGCACGCCGGCGTCTGCAGCTGGGCAGAGCGGGTGCTGGCGGGCGCGTGGAATGAGACCAACGCTGGTGAGATCCGGGTGCAGGGCGGCGTCTTCATTGGGAACGACCCAAACAACCCTCCAGAAGCCCAGGCGCTGCACCTGGACATGGGCGACGAGGAGGGGCTGGTTGTCTTCTTGGCAATCGAGTCGTTCTCGTTGCTCGTGGTGCCCTGCAGCCACATGGCTGGGGTGATGATAGCAAACCTGAACGAGCGTGGTGCTAGCGATGAGCAGATAGCCATGGCCCTACCACAGCACCAGGTGTGGCAGTTGGATGTCATGGCAGGGGAGGTGGTCGTCATGCACGGCTGGCTCGTTCACGGTGGCGCAAAGGGTGAGCGCGGCAAGACCAGCCTACGTGCGCACTGGTACCTGCAGCATACGCCGCTGTCGCGCGCACAGGGCGGGCTGACCTACGCAGTGGCCGACAGCGATGAAGTGGCAGAGAAGCTGGGACAGCCCAAAGCGTAGGAGATAGGAGGCGACAACGACCTTGATTGACCACAACCCCCATTGAAGCCATTCAGTGGTTATTGACTTTTGCTACCGAAATGGCCCGCCCGGTATATGTGTTGATGACCATGATGTTATAATGAGCACCACGTCCATATGCAAACGAATGCAGTTATGCGCGCGTGTGAGGGGCTGCGCCGATCTGAAATGACGGCCTGCGCCGCCTTGCGCCAGAGGCCGTACATGGGGCTGCTTTTGTTTGGGCGCGCGTGTGAGGGGCTGCGCCGAGCCAATATGGCGGCATGCGGCGGCGCCTTGCGGTCAGAGGCGGTACATAGGGTTGTTCTTTGTTGGGGCGTGCGTGTGAGGGCTGCGCCGAGCCAATGTGGCTGCCTGCGGCGCCTTGCACCACAGGCCGTACATGGGGTTGCTTTTTGTTAGGGGGCTGCACGGCCCGGACGTGTACGTAGTTGCTGACAAACTGCGTCATAGTCAACTGAATGCAGATTGATCTTCCTGCCTGCCTTGCATGCATACAGCGCCAGGTTGCTTTGTGTGTATGCGGGCGTGCGTGTGAGGAGCTGCGCCAATCGGAAATGACGGCCTGCTGTGCCTTGCACCAGAGGCCGTACGCGTAATCGTTGCAAACGGCATCATCCAGTGCGTTACACGATGCTATCGTTGGCGGGGGACATGGAGTACGTCTCGTACTTCATAAAGTAAGCGCCTTCGTCTCCCTGGCGTTTGGCGCGCATCAGCTTTGTATCGAAATGCTCAATCAACACCGCATAGCTCGTGTCGCTAGGAGTGCGCTCATTCGCCACGTGCCACATGTGCCCCGCTACCTTGGTAGTCAATTTGAAAAGGTCAGCAACCGCTATCCGAAGGCTTGGTGCCATACCATCAGGGTCTTCTATCAGCGCGTAGTATTGCACCGCTGCAATATAGTCGCCAGCCTCGCCATACCCAACTTTGACAAAATGGGATTGCCGCGTGCGAACATGCCGGTACTGCGCAGACAGCAGCACCTCATCGCGCTCCTTGCATGCACGGTCGTACCGCATAACACGGGCACGGTTGCGCAGTAACATGCCTGCGACAGCGGACCAGGCTTCCAAATGCTCAAGATCCTGCAGTTGGCCCATCATGGTGTCAAGGGCTTCAAACACCGCGTCCTTGCCGTCTCCGGACTGCGGCACGCCAGGCCCAAGCAACTGTGTGCCATTGGCCTCACCCACGTCCGCATTGCGCGGCTCCCGGGCCGGCGGCAACCATGCATCAAAAGGCATGTAAAAATCAGGCATGGCCGCACGCTGGTCATCCAAAGCCATCTCACAACACAGCTGATGCATGTATATCATCTCTGGCACAGCTGCGGTGCGGTATTTGGTGTTGGACTTCATATGCTGGATTCCACGCTCCACCCACGTTTCATTGTACGCGCTCAGGTGTCCAAGGGCAACCTCCGCATCCGGCAATATACAGTTGAGCTGGTGCAGGTTTGGCGTGCAAAACGAGGTGCCAAACAAGCATTCGGCCTGCATCGAAAATTTGCGCATGTGTAACGCCGCCGCTGTGCGGCTTTCGATCGTGAATCCCTCGTCAGAGTACCGCATGTAGTGCAGCACCGCTTTGGTAAGCATGACCCACAAATCCCGCGTCGACACGGATATCATCGTAACGCCGCCGCTCTCGTTTTTCTGCTCGCACTCGACAACTGGCATGAAATCAATCGAGCCATCGTAGTTGTGCAGCACGTACCAGTGGTACACATCAACCCACCGCAGCCAGTCCTCCATCGTATACGCGCCCTGCTGAATGTCCTTGTACGGCCGATTCATGTCATTCGTCATCACCAAGTGGGTGGCACGCTCACGCATGAGTTTGCGCCCCGCCGACTGGATCACATATGGCGCACAATTGGCGGTGAGCTTACCCAGCAGCAACGACCAAAACTTTTTCACAACCCCCAAAAGCGCTGCGTGGGCTATCGGAGGGACGAACATCATCGTGTAATTGGCGTACGGCAAATACTGAACTATGGGCGACACACCGTGGCAGCCCAAATGCATTTCCTTCTTATGCAGCGCAGTGGCACTCATCGCAACGGGGAACTCCTGGTGAGTTGCACGAGCCATCTCAACTTCAACGCCCCGTGCCACGTGCTCGTCATGTGTAAGCTTGATGCTCGGATCACACACATGGGCTTTCAGCGGTGCGCCCGGCTTTACTCCCTGCCGCACGTGCGCCTTCGTGTTGTAACCGGTGAAGTACATGCCCCCGGCCTCTCCACGGGTGCCAACAAGTAGACACTGGCCACAGCCGATTGCGGCATTGCAGGAAAGAAAGCCGCTGAGGGAACGCTGGGCAGGCGTGTCGGCGTAGATGCCCCCCAAAAAGATAGTGAGGTTGAATCGGCGCGGGGGTTCGTTGCCGTTGTTGGCCTTGACAGGTAGACCGCCGCCGATGAAGATAGGGTCGCCGCCATCTACGGCTGGCTGCTGCACGACCGGGCCATAATCTTGAAAGGCCTTCAGTGTGCGCGCAAAGTAAGCATCTATGTGCTGTGGCTCTTTGGGGCCCGGGATGAGGAAAATTGGACATGAGAACATGCGCTTGCCGCGGTGAGAGGGAGAAAGGTCCAAACACCTGCATTCACCACAACGAAGGGGCGCAGAGGTCAATGGAGAAGCAACTAAGGACGCCAGTACGACCCGCGCAACCGTAGTGCAGTGCAAGCATAAAGGCTCACTGAGCCTTGATGGCATCAAAGGCGCTGTCATCTAGTGTTCCACACCAATGATAAGCAAATCATAATACTAAAAACATGTACAACAAACAAAAAACAATACAATTATATACAATGATACGCTGGGTCAAACCCGCGTGTGTCAAGGGGGCTGCGCACGATGGGCTTGCACATAGTGCACGCCTTACGAGATACATTCAGCCACCACCCGACCACATGCCACCTCCTTACCTTAAGAGGACCAAGCCAGTGCTGTGCGTCTTGAAGTTGAAAGGTTGGCCGTAGTCGTAGCCCAGTTCAAACACTGAGCTGTCCTTGTGATAGAGCTGCGAATTACCGGTGACCGGGTGACGCGTCATGCTGTCGATGTAACGCGCGTAAGCAGCACCGTAAAACTCATCGGAGTCGCACATCTCAGCATCTGTACGGCTTGACTTGTACTCTTGCCGGAACTTGACGAATTGCGGGTTGGAGAACATACGCCGGATGACATTAGCCAATCCCAGATCATAGTACACCTGCATGGGCGACGTGACAGCGCACAGCTTAACCCAATTGGCCATCACGCCGCACGCCGAGGCGCCCGCCGAGGTTACCGCCGATCGGCGAGTCACGCCTATGCATCGCCGCACCGCTAAATGAGGGCCCACCAGGCGGTCCGGGTGCCAAACAGCTTACGCCTAATCGAGCTAACTAAGCCGCTCACGCCTAAGCGCTGCGCCGCTAATCAAGGGCCCACCCGGCGGCCCGAGTGCCGTATAGCTCAAGCCTAACAGAGCTTACTCCGCCGCTCACGCCTTAGCGCCGCGCCTTTCAATCAGGGGGCGACACGGCGCTGATAGGGCACCCGCATCCTGCACCCTGCCGGCTTCACACCGCGCCCCCCGCCCCATGCCCCGCAAATGAACCCCACCCAGCCTTACGTGCGCCGGGGTGAGCTTGGCTTTGCCGTTGTTGCGTTCCGTACGGTTGAATCGGCGATGACCACAGTCGCAGGTGTCATTGGCATGGCCCTCCCACTCCGATTTCTTAAGGTCAGGGAAATTGCATTTGCCAGACGCACACACATGAACTTCAAACGCATGAGCGCTGCTAACACCCACTTCCTTTTCCAAAAGATGCAGGCTGCGAGGGCACTGATTGCCTGGCGGGAGGATGACATCGTGCAGAAGGCGCAGCAAGCGGTCCAGGACGTTGTCCCGAATACGACCGCTGATCTTTTCCATTAGGATGGCGTGGCAGAATTGTTGCTTGGTCATAGACGAACCTGCACAGGCAGCACGGTGCAGGGCGGCAACAATGGTTTGTTCCTGCCGCCGCCGCAGCCGCCGCCGCAGCCCGCTGCGCGCTGCCACAGCCCACCCAGCATATCTATCAGCAGTGGCCCTGCACGCCTTGCCCTGCATACTTCACCGACCCCACGCACTGTGTGCATGCACACGGGCCTGACGGACGCACTCTGGTCTCCAAACTTCCACAGTGCTTGGAAGAGTGCGTCGTCAACGCCATGTACATCCATATCGTCATCTTGGTTCTCATCACGGTCTTCCAGGTCGTCATAGTCATAATGATAGGCTTGCTCATCATCACCGTCGGGGATGGCGTGCCACTCATCATCCCAGGGACCATTTTCATCGCTGTCGCCTTGCTCATCTGGCTGCAGGCCGTCGTCAGGGCCTGCAGGAAGGGACAGCGCGCAGGTGCCGTATCGACCCATAAGTCGGCAATACATGGTTGGTATGCCCAATGGAAGCCCGCCCCTGCTGCCCATGATGTACGCTACCACACCCGGTACGCTGCAGCCCTCTAGCAGCAACTGCTACCCGTCACCTGCGCCCACAGCGCCCACTGCGCCCACAGGCAATTTGTGTCCTTTACCATGTGTTACCTGGATTCTCATACTCGTATTCCTGCGGGGCAGCGTCATCGGTGTCCATGGCAACGCCCTCTTCCGCCGCGGCTTCTCCTTCAGTATCGGCATCATGAGTGACAGCAGTAGCAGCATGCAGTCAGCATTCAACAATCGTTGCATGTACCATTCCACACGCCGCCATGTGCATGTACACACCATTATGCACGCTGCCGCTACCTTCGTCCGCGTGCTGCATGCATACATGCGCATGCCTGCCCGGCTCCACTTGATGACTTACCAGTTTGTTGGTGCTCACGATAGTGGCGCCTGAGTGTGTCAACTTGGACATTCTTCCTGGCTTCGCCACACGTACTACACACATATAACCAGCCAAAGGCGCCGCCGACCTTCTGGTGGCCAGTTGCGCTGCACACGTAGTCTGCGAGCCACAGCAGATGTGTCCATGGGTCAGGCCGTATCACGCACGTAAACCACGGTGCAGCGTGCCCCCTTGCAGCATGCACGCCTCAGTCTGTTCGCGCGCGCGCGCTTTGCGTTGCGCGCTGGTTGCGCGCAGCGCGTGGGCTTGCCTGAGAGTTCAGAAGCGCCGCCACGGAGACGGATGATGAGGTCTACGTTGGCCTCGTTGCGAACACCATGGCTATCGAGGGTGGCGTCAGGATCAGCAAGCCGGCGGCCGCCGAAGGCCAAGTACGCTTTTGGTTGCGACGATTTGTTTGCAAGGAACGCGCCACCACCGAACGTAAAGCCGGGCACGGCGTTGAGGATGGCCGAATGCAGGTGAGACACTAGTGCACCGGGAGGACATACGCACGTGACATTGCGTCCGCTTGGAAGGCGGACGAACACGGTTGTTGGACTTTGGAGTGGCTTGGCAACATCCCTCTGCCGGCCCAGCAAACAGGGCGTCAGCGCCAAAAAGATTCCGAGCGTAAGGCACAAGAAACCCGCCACAAAGAAAGCAAGGCTCCAGTCGGCTGGCCTGCGCTGCCAGCGGGCAGGTGTGCAGTGCTCTTCCGCCGAGCCTGTCATGATGATGTCAAGCAATCAAGGCCCACGTAGTAGGGTGCACAGTACAACCCGAAGGCCCGCCAGGCGCTCTAAGAACGCTGTTGCTACCAGTAAGGGACCGCTCCTTGCGGTATGCTTGCTCTCTTCTACTGCCGAACGCTGCGCACAGCCGGCTAGGCCGGCTGTCCTGGTGTGAGAGGGCGCCGCACCGTAACCCTTCCAACCGCAACCCAACTGACAGCGCCGACATGTCGGGGTGACACCGCCGAAATTGCATACGCCCGTCCTCGATAGCTGAGCCGAGAAAAGCCGATTAGTCCTGTCGACGATTAGAGTCTAGACTCTAATCCGCTTGTACGGCACGCTGCCCTTTAAATACTTGTGCTTCCTGGCAGGTTGAGACGCGGCATGCTGTTGCTTTTTAGTCCGCCCTACCATTAAGCTAGGTGCGAGCTATAAAACGACAGTTATGCCGCGACTTTGCGCCTCTTGGAACGTTCGTTACTTGTTACATTGTATACATTGTTGCCGAACCACCAGAAGCCAGGCCAGGACAAAATGCGCCACGTGCAGAAGCAGACACAGACGGATTAGAACACCGCATGGCTCTCGTGACAAAGAAACAGCCGACAACCTCGCCACCAGGCAACTTCGCCACCTTGGGACCTCATCCACAATGCCGCTCATGGCACAGCCAGCCAAGCACAGACGCCCAGGTCTGGGTGGGCCGTGGCGAACAAAGATAACCAGGTATGCTTACTCACAGGCGTACGCTGTGTAATGGCGTGCACCTACGGCTGAATAAAGGAAAAAAGGTGCCCAGGGCCTTTAGAAGCCTTAGAAAAGCCTTAGAGGCGTTTAGACCCCAGTAGAGCGCTTTAGAGCCATACGAACCGAATAGAACGCTGGCCGTGACCATAGTGATCGTTGGCCATGCTCACACGGGAGGGGGAGCGCACACCATCCACAAGTACGACGTAGCCCAACACCTGCGCGGCACGGTCTGGCCATGCTCACACGGGAGGGGGAGCGCACACCATCCACAAGTATGACGTAGCCCAACACCCGCGCGGCACGGTCTGGCCATGCTCGCACGGGAGGGGGAGCGCACACCATTCGAAAGTACGACGTAGCCCAACACCCGCGCGGCACGGTCTGGCCATGCTCGCACGGGAGGGGAGCGCACACCATCCACAAGTATGACGTAGCCCAACACCCGCGCGGCACGGTCTGGCCATGCTCACACGGGAGGGGGAGCGCACACCATCCACAAGTACGACGTAGCCCAACACCCGCGCGGCACGGTCTGGCCATGCTCGCACGGGAGGGGGAGCGCACACCATCCACAAGTATGACGTAGCCCAACACCCGCGCGGCACGGTCTGGCCATGCTCACACGGGAGGGGAGCGCACACCATCCACAAGTATGACGTAGCCCAACACCCGCGCGGCACGGTCTGGCCATGCTCGCACGGGAGGGGGAGCGCACACCATCCACAAGTACGACGTAGCCCAACACCCGCGCGGCACGGTCTGGCCATGCTCGCACGGGAGGGGGAGCGCACACCATCCACAAGTACGACGTAGCCCAACACCTGCGCGGCACGGTCTGGCCATGCTCACACGGGAGGGGGAGCGCACACCATCCACAAGTACGACGTAGCCCAACACCTGCGCAGCACGGTCTGGCCATGCTCACACGGGAGGGGGAGCGCACACCATCCACAAGTACGACGTAGCCCAACACCCGCGCGGCACGGTCTGGCCATGCTCGCGCAGAGGAGGGGGAGCGCACACCGTCCGCTAGTACGACGTAGCCCAACACCTGCGCAGCACGGTCTGGCCATGCTTGCGCTGGAGGGATAGCACACACCGTCCGCTAGTACGACGTAGCCCAACACCCGCGCGGCACGGTCTGGCCATGCTCGCACGGGAGGGGGAGCGCACACCATCCACAAGTATGACGTAGCCCAACACCCGCGCGGCACGGTCTGGCCATGCTCACACGGGAGGGGGAGCGCACACCATCCACAAGTATGACGTAGCCCAACACCCGCGCGGCACGGTCTGGCCATGCTCGCACGGGAGGGGGAGCGCACACCATCCACAAGTACGACGTAGCCCAACACCCGCGCGGCACGGTCTGGCCATGCTCGCACGGGAGGGGGAGCGCACACCATCCACAAGTACGACGTAGCCCAACACCTGCGCGGCACGGTCTGGCCATGCTCACACGGGAGGGGGAGCGCACACCATCCACAAGTACGACGTAGCCCAACACCTGCGCAGCACGGTCTGGCCATGCTCACACGGGAGGGGGAGCGCACACCATCCACAAGTACGACGTAGCCCAACACCCGCGCGGCACGGTCTGGCCAAGCTCGCGCAGAGGAGGGGGAGCGCACACCGTCCGCTAGTACGACGTAGCCCAACACCTGCGCAGCACGGTCTGGCCATGCTTGCGCTGGAGGGATAGCACACACCGTCCGCTAGTACGACGTAGCCCAACACCCGCGCGGCACGGTCTGGCCATGCTCGCGCAGAGGAGGGGGAGCGCACACCATCCGCAAGTACGATGTAGCCCAACACCCGCGCGGCATGGTCTGGCCATGCTCGCGCAGAGGAGGGGGAGCGCACACCATCCGCTAGTACGACGAAGCCCAACACCCGCGCGGCACGGTCTGGCCATGCTCGCGCAGAGGAGGGGGAGCGCACACCATCCGCTAGTACGACGAAGCCCAACACCCGCGCGGCACGGTCTGGCCATGCTCGCACGGGAGGGGGAGCGCACACCATTCGAAAGTACGATGTAGCCCAACACCCGCGCGGCATGGTCTGGCCATGCTTGCGCTGGAGGGATAACACACACCATCCGCTAGTACGACGTAGCCCAACACCCGCACGGCACGGTCTGGCCATGCTCGCACGGAAGGGGGAGCGCACACCGTCCGCTAGTACGACGTAGCCCAACACCTGCGCAGCACGGTCTAGCCATGCTCGCACGGGAGGGGGAGCGCACACCATTCGAAGTACGACGTAGCCCAACACCCGCGCGGCACGGTCTGGCCATGCTCGCACGGAGGGGAGCGCACACCGTCCGCTAGTACGACGTAGCCCAACACCTACGCAGCACGGTCTGGCCATGCTTGCGCTGGAGGGATAGCACACACCGTCCGCTAGTACGACGTAGCCCAACACCCGCGCGGCACGGTCTGGCCATGCTCGCGCAGGAGGGGGAGCGCACACCGTCCGCTAGTACGACGTAGCCCAACACCCGCGCGGCACGGTCTGGCCATGCTCGCGCAGGAGGGGGAGCGCACACCATCCGCAAGTACGACGTTAGGTGCTCGCGAAGCTTGGTCCGGCTGTACAGTGGGGAGTCGGCCTGTTGCTGTCAAAACCAAGTGCGTCCGCTATCCTGGACACCATGCCGGAGGTGCTGGCTGTGCAATCCCGCGCCGCGCATCTGATCCCATTGCGGTGTGGGAGCTTGCACCCCCATCGTTCGTGCTCTAACTGCAGTAGGACAGCAACTGCTCCGGCGGCGTGCCCCAGCATACATGCGGTGTCTTCCGTATAGGCCAGTTCGTCTTTGCCTACTGAATACTCAGCACCCCTTCCATCGCACCAGGCTGGTCGGCGGGCCCATGGTCCAATAACGACGGTTGTGCTGACGGTTGTGCTGGTGCGGAGGGCTCTGTGTGGCGTGCTGCGCCGCTAGTGCCTGCGGACATGGCGGAGCCAGGCGACGCAAGGCGGGAAGCATGTTCTCGCGTTCCGCAAGTAGTCAAGTAGTCACAGCGGGGGGGGGGTATCATGTATGCAATGCGCATGCACTCCAATACATGTCCCATGTAGCTAGTGGTACACAAATGGGGCATCTGCTCCAATGCGTGCGTGCATGCAATCCCTGTGTACAGTAGGCGCGGCCGTACAGCCTCGGCGTCAGGGCGCCGTGCTCAGCACGGCCTTGCTGAGCCGTGCCGTGAGCACTGCGCGCACGGGACCGCTCTCTCTGTAAAGAATCCCTCCCTCCGCACCTGGCATCATCGGCTGCGCCGTGTCTCTAAATCGGGACGGGGGTGGTGGCCTGCACGCCCAAGGCAGGATATAGCAGGCCATTTGCGCCGGGCCCGGTTCAAAACACGTCATGATGTGCGATGTGATGATGTCCCCCGCTTGTCCCGTAACCACTTTACTGACTGGCAAGCTTCAGCACCAAGCTCTCCAGCCATACGCAATAGGCTGATGAGCTGCTATTCGTCCATCGGGCCCTCAGGCTCCACGTCAAAGCTGCCGACAGGCTGGCTGGCGGGAGCAGGCATCAATGTCGTCCTCGCTCGTCCTCAGTTTCCTCGATGTCGAATTCGTCTAAGTGGCATGTACCACGGGACTCGGTGCTTGACCGCCGCGTCATTTCGCACTCTGCTGATCGTATATACGTTTGCCAACGGCGTTTGTGTCGGGGCGGGGGCAGGGCGCAGGACGGCGGGGGGGTGTACGTGGTAAGCCCCAGGGTCGCTTGGTTTGTAGCGGCGTGGCACTTTACTGTGCAACCGCCGTGCAAAGCCTCCTCCTTTCTCCGCGTTATCATTCACTTCCGCGTTGTCCTAGTGGCGCCGGGACTCGGGTCCGCTTGGGGCGGGGGTGTCGTACTAAGCTTTTTTGGCGCCAAGTAGTAGCGCTTCGAAGCGCTTTGAACACCCCTACTATGTACATACAAAGCAATGTATACATGGGTTACGGGGCTTGGCGCGTCCGAGCGCATGCACAGGCTCTGGTCGGCCCCGCAAGTGATGGGTCTGGGGGCGGGTGCATGCCTGCCCGCCGCCCGTTCGCCGGGTGTGTGACTGCGCGCGTGCTCCCGCATTCATGCACCGCTGCAGGAGCCAGCTGCTCCAACGCAGCTGGGCCCCTCGCCTGCGGAGCTCATGGTGCAGATGACGGAGCTGCAGAGCCAGGCGCAGCCTGGCGCAGCATGTGTGTTGGTGCGCAGCCGCCAGAGTGCCGCACCGCGCGAAGCATGGGTTACGGGGCTTGGCGCGTCCGAGCGCATGCACAGGCTCTGGCCGCCCCCCCCCCCCCCCCCAAGGGCCGGGCCTGCGGGGCGGGTGCACGCCTGCCCGCCCTTTTGCCGTGTGTGTGACTGTACGCGTGCTCGCCGCTTTCCTGCACCGCTGCAGGAGCCAGCTGTTCCAACGCAGCTGGGCCCTCGCCTGCGGAGCTCGTGGTTCAGATGACGGAGCTGCAGAGCCAGGCGCAGCAGGCGTGTGGTTGTGCAGCCGCCAGGGTGCCGCGCCGCGCGAAGCGTTGGTTACGGGGCTTGGCGCATTTGAGCGCATGCACAGGCTCTGGCCGGCCCCGCAAGTGATGGGCCTGTGGGTGGGTGCATGCCTGCCCGCCCTTTCGCCGCCGCAGGAGCCAGCTGCTCCGACGCAGCTGGGCCCCTCGCCTGCGGAGCGCGTGGTGCCAATGACGGAGCAGCAGATCCAGGGCACAGCAGGTGTGGGGGTTCGCAGCCGCCTGGGTGCTGCGTCGCGCGAAGCATGGTCACCTGCCGACCCTGCGAATGCCCGTGAGTGCCGGCCCGCCTGCCAGTTGGCCGTGGTCCTTTCTGCCAGTTATATCGTACCGAGTCTGTGTCATATTGCACGTTTTGTAGGGGCCGACCGCCTCGACATCCATGGCCGACGCCGCGGCGCTGCTACAGCACCTTCCTAGGAGCAAGCTGCTGAGGCGGATGGGGATGCCCACTGCCTCGACCGGCACAGCCGAAGCTGCGGCGGCCATGCAGCAGCTGCGCCACGCGTGGCGTGCAGGGCACACGCCGCGCAAGGGCAACCGTGTCGGGTGAGCAACTGTGTCGTTGTGCCGGATGGTCCAGCCGGTCGGCAACAGGCCTGCCAAACGGTTCGTCAAAGCTGCAATCGCACGCAGCTCGCGCCGCCGCGCGGCCGCGCAGCGGACGGCAGCCGATGCCCCTCAGCAGCTCGAAGCGGCTGGTGGTGCAGCCCGGCGAGCTCATCATCCTGCACGGCAACCTGGTGCACGCTGGCGACAAGGGGCGCCCCGGCCACATAGACCTGCGCTTCCACTGCTACGTGCAGCAGGATGCGGTGCAGGACAAGACGTACCCACTGCTGGCGGTAATGCAGCACTTGTTTGATGCCCTGGAGATGCCAGCCGTGCTGCGCGCGTTTTACACCGCCCCGCCGCTGTAGCTAGCGGTGGCCCCTCCATTGACTGGACATTCCCCCACCTGGCCTGACGTGACATCTGGCTTGAAGTGCGCACGCGATGGCTGTGCCTGCTGTCTCCATGGACACTATTGACCGACTACTGATGACTGCCATGCGTGCTAGCGGCTTCGTTGCCTCTGTTTGACTGGCAACTGACAACCTGCGCAGGCTTGTGCTTCGGTTGCTGATATGCCTGCCGGTGGCGGTTGCTGGTGCCATGCGTGCTAGCTTTGTCATGTGCCGCCGGCGCAAAACGGAAGCATTGCATGTTTGACTTTCCCTTGGCCGCGTACCTGCGACGAGCTGCCGCCGGCAGCAGGGGAAGACGCACGCCGCTGACGCACACCTGCCGACCCCTGCGGCTTTGTTTCCTTATACTCTGTTGTTGATATGCGTCCCCGGTGCCTGGTTGCTGGTGCAATGCGTGCTGGCATGTAATGTGTTTGCCTCCGCTCCGTTGACCGGTGTGCCTTGTTACACAACATGCGCTGAACGACGCGGCCAGCCAAGCCGTGCGGTGCCTTGTGCACCATGGTGTGACCCCATCAAGCTCATTTGTATAGCCCTCCCTCCCCACCGAAAAACAAGCCACGCCAGCCGACATAACAACCCATAACAACCCATGCGCTGGCAGTGTATGTGTGCCCTGACCCCGTGACAGTGCAGCTGGCCCACCCCACCCACCACAGGCAACCCCCCCCTATGCACGCAGATTTGACCACGATATTGCTTTTATCTTAAGCAGTAGTACCAGCCAGGAACTTGCAGCTGCGGCTCAGCCAACCCAGTTTCGAGTCGTTGCAAGTGCAGCTGCAGCTGCTGCAGCAGGGCCACCCGCCCCACGCCACACACCACCACACCAATTCCCCACCCACCATACGCCCCTACATGGCCCGTTCGCACGAACAGTGCCGCGCGCGCTCTGTAAGCCCCGCCCAGCCTAACAGTACTACAGCGACATCCCCACCGCCATCGGTTATGCTTAGGCGTTGATGACGCAGCCACCGGCTGCGTGGAAACTTGCAGCTGCGGCTCAGCCAACCCAGTGTTCGGTTGCAGCTGCAGCTGCTGCAGCAGGCCCACCCGTAGGCCCGTACGTACCCACCAAGCGCCCACACCCACCCGCCACTCTCCACCACACCCTACATGGCCCTTTTGCGCGAACACCGCCGCGCACACCACAGCGCCATCCCGCCGCCATCGGCAGTGCTAAGGCGTTGACCCAGCCACCGGCTCGTAGGAAATTGAAGCTGCCGCTCAGCGCGACAAGCCGGTTGCTCTGCTGCTGGTGCTGCACCAGGTACACCCGCACGGGCGCGATATCGCACGCGCGGTAGTACCGGAAGTTCTGCTCCATGTTCGGCTCGGGGGTGCGGCAGGCCATCGGCAGGCCTGTGGCTGCATCATCTCCTGCGCCGCGGTGCCATGCCCTGACCTGTACGATGACGTCTGAGCTGCCGGCCAACGGTCCCTTCACCTCGTAAATGCCCCCAATGACGCAAAACCACACCTGCTCGCTCGCATCGCAGCGCCGCGTCATGAGCCACGAATGCCGGTTGGACAGCGTATTGGCCGGGTCGTACGAACAAACTGCACCCCACCGACCACGACGCTGTCCACCCGCAGCAGCTGGTTGCCAAGCTTGAAGTCGTACTCTTGGATGCGCGGGAAGTTGGCGGCGCCAGTACTCGGGCTTGGGCAGCAGCAACAGTAACGTGTTCTTCAGCGCCTCCTGCGGTCAAAGCCACCAACCCGTCGTAACACCATGGCACATATAATCGGATTAACTTGCAAGCTGTCGCGTCTTAGGGGCAGCGACATACCTCCGTAGCGAATTCCAAGGCACCAGTGCGTGCAGCACGGCGCAGGATTGCTGAGCGCTGCAAGTTGCCAAGGTACTGGATCAGTGGCTGGCTTATGTTGCAGCCGTTCGTGTCCCACTGTTGCCAAAGCCAGGCCAGGAAGTGCTGCCACATTGCTGCGTACGCGCGATCGGCTGTTACATACAAGCTGTTCAGCGCGGAGCAGCTGGCGGTGACATGCTGAGGCTTGCGCCGGCGCCTCTCCGTGCGCACAGCTGGCTGCGTCCCATGGTTTGCCATGTACGAGTCCCTGGCTTTGTAGGCGCTCTCCTTGGCGCCGCCAGCTACCAACTGCAGCCCCCCGCCATGAAGCGCGAAAAGGGATGGCACCGTCAGTTGAACCAGGATGGCCTTGGCCATCCCGCCCACTGTGTGCATCAGGTCGTAGTGGAAGCCGTGCTCGTAGGACATCCCGCCGGCACACCCAACGAGGGGGCAGGAGCCCTGCACGCGCAAGAAGGAACGACAGAAGGCAAAGGCAAAGACAAGGATGGCAATACACGGCGGCACACTCGCCACCTACAAGAGTGCGACCCCTGCCTGCCTATACCTCAGCGATGTCGCCTTCATCCACCCCATCTGCGACCGCGTCGTCGGGCTGGGAGTCTGTGTCGGGCTCAGACGAAGATAGACCGGAGGAGCTGCTGGCCTGAAGATACAAAGATGCAGCGGCGCACACAATGTTGTTGTACAACCAGGGAAACCAATGATGAGACTGCTTGTTGTTAACACTGCTTAATTGAATTAAGCCGCGGGCGCTCAAGCACGGATGCTCACCTGCGCGCGCGTGGTCGGCGGCTGCTAAGGCTTCTGCTGTCGCAACAAGGTGCCTGGTGCGGCCCGCACGACCACCACCTCGCCCACCACGCACCTCGCCCTCGCCCAATTGGGGCCTGAGTCACGTAGCAAAACGAACAGTGTCAGCCGCTGCTGATCACTTGGGCAGCTTGAAGCCGGCCATAGAAGTAAGGACGCTCACCTGCACGCCGGCATTGACGGCGGCACCCAAAGGCACCACCTGCCCTTCGCCACGGCCTCCACCACCTCGCCTGCCGCGCCCGCGCCCGCCCTGGCCCTGGTGGCAAGACAGCATGAACGTGCGCGTTAGGTCTCGGGCAGCGTGGGGTTGCAGACCACCCGACGAGCAAAACGTTGGGCAATAAAAGACACTCACCTGCGCGCCGCCTTCGGCGCCAGCTCCTGCTGCCTGCCCCCCGCCGCTGCCTCAGCCTGTTCCACGCCCGCGCCCGCCATGGCCCTGCATGGTGGCAAGGCAGCGTAAACGCACACATTAGGTCTCTGGCACTCAGCGTGGGGTTGCAGAACACCTGACGAGCAAAACGCTGGGCAGTGAATGACACTTACCTGTGCGCCGCCTTCGGCGCCAGCTGCTGCTGCCTGGCCCCCGCCGTAACCTCCTCGGCCTGTTCCGCACCCCCGCCCGCCCTGGCCCTGCATGGTGGCAAGGCAGCGTAAACGCACACATTAGGTCTCTGGCAGCGTGGGGTTGCAGCAGAACACCTGACGAGCAAAACGCTGGGCAGTGACTGACACTTACCTGTGCGCCGCCTTCGGCTCCAGCTCCTGGTGCCTGCCCTCCGCCGCGGCCTCCTCCGCCTGTTCCACGCCCGCGCCCGCCCTGGCCCTGCATGGTGGCAAGGCAGCGTAAACGCACACATTAGGTCTCTGGCAGCGTGGGGTTGCAGCAGAACACCTGACGAGCAAAACGCTGGGCAGTGACTGACACTTACCTGTGCGCCGCCTTCGGCTCCAGCTCCTGGTGCCTGCCCTCCGCCGCGGCCTCCTCCGCCTGTTCCACGGCCGCGCCCGCCCTGGCCCTGCATGGTGGCAAGACAGTGGGAAGGCACGCATTAAGTCTCTGGCAGCGTGGGGTTGCAGACCCCCTGACGAGCAAAACGCTGGGCAGTGAATGACACTTACCTGTGCGCCGCCTTCGGCGCCACCTGCTGCTGCCTGCCCCCCGCCGTGGCCTCCTCCGCCTGTTCCGCGCCCGCGCCCGCTCTGGCCCTGCATGGTGGCAAGAAGGCACGCGGAACGCCGTAGATCACACAAGCATTAGAAAGCCGGTCAGCGCAAGGCCGTTCACGTCCGCGTGGCCCACTACCGATGCGCTAACGGACCAGCCATGCACTACCCACCATGTGGCTTCCGTACACCATGTACACCTTCCATCCGCATTCAGCACAGAGGGTGCACATAACTACCAGGCCAGCCGTGCTGCTGCCCGTTTGACGACAAGTCAGTGCAGCTCCGCCGCTCGTCGGAGCCGGGGCCCTGCAACAGGTGACGACCTAGACGACCCCTCCCTGCCGCAACGCCCCGGCAACGCCCCGCGTTACGGCAGGGAGGGGTCGACGGAAGCCAGGCACTCAAAACTCCGACCCTCTGCCTCAGGCTCGCCATACATACAGACAGTGCTCGAGCGCTGGCAGTGGACCTGTCTTATGAGGTGCAGATACAGTGCCCGGCCCGTCACCCACCAGTTCGTGACCCGTAGGTGTGGTCGACTTGTCCCCATTTGCTGGTCAAACACCTCCCCTATGCGCCACCCCAACGCCTTTGAAGAGGACGTGAGGCTAGTGAGGCAGAACATAGCAAGGATCCGGGCGTTGCTGCAGCCCGCGCTATTGATAAGGAAACAGCTAGACAGCCAACTAGCGCAGCGGCAGGAGTCTGGTGCTAGGAAGCCGCCCCCGTCGGGCGAGGAGGCAGTACCGGCCCAGCCCCCGCCCCCGCAAAGGCGCTCTGAGCGACTGAAGGAGAAGCAGGATAACATGGTACGTTATTCCTGCCCGGCAGCCGTCCAGCTCACCGACCGGGCTGTCACACTCCCAAAAGATGGAGAGAGGCCATACATAGTCAAACGAGCTGCTGCGGATGGGGCGCCGTGTCCAGTTTGCCATGGGACGTAGACAGGGCCGGCCTCCCAGAAAGTCTGCCAGAAGCCCACTTACGCCTCTCTGTGTCATGTGTGTGTGCCGCTTGCAGGCCGAAGCAGTACCCATGAGGGACGAGCTGCCATCCAGTGCAAAGGGCTTTGAGAACGTGCAGCTGACGCCGAAGCTCAAATACGCCGGGCATGACGAGGTCCTTACGAACGTCAAAGCCCTGGCTAAGGCGCTTGCCTCGCACCCATATAACTTCCCAGTCAACGGCAACGCAGCGGTTAACATCCTGGTGGACACAGCAGCAAAGCTAAACAGCGAGCAGCTCCAACCCGCCCAACTGAAGGACGCCGACGTCTTAAAGCTGTTCGACGAGCCGCAGATGGAGAAGCTTGGTTTGGCCATGGGACCTGAGGCTCAATTCCGCGCCGGCTTCAAGCGCGGGATTGACGTCACGGCGCCAGTCCTGTACCAAGAAGAGGCAAGGAAGAGCAAGCCCAAGAGCAAGGGCGCAAGCGCATGCGCCAGTGGCAGCACCACGCAGAAGATGCCGCGGGTGCCGGAGCAGTTCACCAAGGCTCTCAGGGCTGAGTTCGCTGCCGAACTTCGGCAGTTGCTAACCTACGCAGTTGCTGACCTACGCCGTTGCTGACCTACGCCGCACTGAAGGTAATCTGGTGTTGACTGCGTTCCCGCGTTCCCGTGTTCATTCACCGGATGTATCATTCGTGCATGCATTTCGTGCATGGAAGAGGCGAGGCTCCAGCGCTGTGCCACTCGCATGGACGGGTGGGTGCTGACGTGGCTGCTGTGTGTACAAGTGCTGCATGCAAGTGCAGCCGGGTGGCGTCGCATTGCACCAGGACATTAATGCACACAGCCAGGCATCCCTACACGCGCGGGCTAACTTCGTATGTATCGCTGCCGGCTGTGCACGTGGTCTGCTTGCCTCTTGCAGCAATTGGTCCCCATGCCGACAATCAAGGCGAGGGTCAGCAGCGTACATAATGCATACACATACAACCGCAGCGGGCAACTTCGAGGTTGGTTACTAGCAGCTATCTGTCGTTACGGCTGACTAGCATTCATTGCCATGTACATACACAGCATGGCACGTTGCTCGGCATGCCATCGCAAGGAATGTGACTACCTGTACTAGCTTGTGCATGACCACAATGCAGTCAGCGCCTAGCACTGCACCAACAAAATGTACCGAGCATTGACCGGGTTTGGAGCATCCTTATTGATTGTACGGTCCTGCCCTGGGGCGCAGGTCACGTGGCCCTTGTCCGGCCTATTCGTCAAATGGAAGCTGAACGACGAAAGCCTTGACGTGGTAGCCACCGCGCGCAGCTTCTTCATGGCGACCGCTGACCAGATCAGGACTGTGCAGCAGGCCTTGACCGCAATGGACAACGAGCCTGCGAAGATCGAGAACGAGCAAGGACCGGGGGGGAGGGCCAAGACAAAGGGCAGCCGCAGGGGGGGCATAAGACAGGGCGGTGTGGTGATTAGCGCTGACGCATGCTTGGCGGAGCCACTGATTGCCGCTTGACGCGACCTTGATTAGCGCTGGTGCGCTGATGCACGCTTGATGGAATCACTGATTGCCGCTTGACGCGGCCTTGATCGGCGCTGATGCGCTGATGCGCGCTTGATGGAATCACTGATTGCCGCTTGATGCGGCCTTGATCGGCGCTGATGCGCCGATGCGCGCTTGATGGAATCACTAATTGCCGCTTGATGCGGCCTTGATCGGCGCTGATGCGCTGATGCGCGCTTGATGGAATCACTGATTGCCGCTTGATGCGGCCTTGATCGGCGCTGAGGCGCTGATGCACGCTTGATGGAATCACTGATTGCCGCTTGATGCGGCCTTGATCGGCGCTGATGGGGCATGATGTGCTCTGATGGGATCCAATCTCCTTGTAACACCATCAGCCTGATGGCCTCTTGATGTGGTGCTGATGCGATATCGTTGCAGCGAGATGGCCATCAAGGGGCCATCAAGGGCCCTTGATGGCCGGGGCCTTCACAGGGGCCATCAAGCTTGATGGGGCTTGATGGGGGCCATCAACCCGGGGGGGCGGCTGGTAGCAGTGCCAGTGGTTCACACGCAGTTGCACCGAATGCGTGGTCACAACTTTATACGACACCGCCAGTTATACGGCCGGGCGTGCAGACACGTGACCCAAACAAACTTGGTTCACAGCGCAATACGCCACAGAGGGGCTGCTGCGCAGGTCCATGGAGCTGGTAACTGCAGGTCCATGGAGCTGCTAACTGACGTGGCTCCGTGCTCGCGTTTGGTGTGCTAACGGCCTGCTGCAGGGCTGACGCAGCGCGCACCAAGAAGCAGGTTGCGCAGCCCAAGCACCAGCCCAAGGGACAGCAACCACCACAACCACTGCCGCCTCGCCAGCAGCAGCAGCAGCAACAGCAGCAGCAGCAGCAGAAACAGCAGCAGCAGCAGCAGCCCACCTTGCCCGCCGGCCAACCGCAGCTACTCCTGGCGCAGCTGCTCAACCTGACAGCAGTGAGGCAGCAGCATGCTGGAGCATTTGTCGCCCCGGTGGGTCGCCTGCACGCGGCACCTGCCGGGCCGCTGGCGGCTACGCCACAGGTTGCACAGATGCAAGCGCTTGCCCTGCTACAGCAGGTGCAGCTGGCGCTTCCAACAGGGACAAAGCCCTCTATCTGCTGCGCAGCTGCATGCTCCTTTCGCACCGGCCCTGATTGGCGGCGGTCCCTCTGGACCCGCCACCCTGATGGGGGGGCGGATGCACTTACTGCAGCTGGCGCCACAGCGCCCCAGGCCAATGATGTGCGCGGCGAGAAGCGCGCAGCGCCTGGTGCCGTGCAGCTACAGCCGCCGGAGCAGCGGCAGCAGGAGCAGGAGGTGGAGCAGGCAGAGGCACCGCCGCGTCCCAAGGTGCGGCGCACGGCGCCCAATGCGGTAGGCGCATTGCCCCCGCAGCAGCAGCCCCCCCCCGCCTCCACAACAGCAGAAGCAACAGCAACAACATGAACAGCAGCAGCAAGGCGCACAGCCGACGGCACAGCCTTTGCAGGCGATGCCGGCGGCAGAGGTGACTACAGCGGCACCCGCGCGGGCCAAACGGCGCACGGCAGGGCAGGTGCCGCAGCGATACAACAACAGCGGTGGCCAATGACGCATTAGCGGCCAGGCGCTTTTGGCCGCGCGGCCCAGCCTGTCGCACAATAACAGGCGGCGGGGCAAAGCCCGCCCTTGCGTCTGAGCGCGATCAATGAGCACCTACCAATACAGCGTATCCATAAACCCATCCATGACCGCGTTAGTTTTGATGACGCAGGCGCCCAATCCTATCACGCTCTTCCCATAGCTGCAGTCATTTTTCACCGGAGAAGTGTTTGATTCTCTTCTCATGCATGGCGTCATCAAAGCTGTGTGGACTGGCGCCGTACCATATGACAGCCTTTTGTGATTTATTCATTGTGTACATCGCTCGAGCCGCGGGTACGTGAATGGCAACAACATGAGTGCATGCATGGATACTGCATCCATGCATGCACATCAACATGCGAACCTCGGTTTCATAACCTACTCTTTTCATGTGCGCACATTTCATGCGCACATTAGGTGGTACAAACAGCACTGCCACTCAGGTGCTAAGGGTCATTGACAGAGTTTCATGCTGGCTATTCGGGGCAACGCAGCGCAGTCCGCAACGTTTGTCGTGATTGGGGCAGCACGTGGGGGTGGGGATATTGCGTGCTTTGCCCTGCATGGCGCTAAACAGTGTTTTATTTTGTTCTGGTGACAGCCCGGCGGTGCGCAACGGGTAGAGTCGGCATGGCAGCAAGTCCTTTTGCATGCGCAGAGGCGTGAGTGACGTGCTGCCACGAACGGCGGCGTCGGGAAATGCCTGCATGCTCGCGGCACGTTTGTTCGGGAGAGCCTGTGCCGGCATTCACCAGAGTGTTTGCACGCGACCTGCATGCCTCGCCGCGGCGTGCCAAGAAGGCCTCTGCGACCGGCCTTCATGGCGGCACGCGCCGGCGTGCATCGCATCGTTGCTGCAGCGTCACATGTCAACAGACATGTGTAAGCTCCGACAGGCCAACGGTACAAGGAGACATGCGGTGCATGCCCGGACTGATCGCGGCAGCATGCTACGACCCTGCTCAACCATGCCTTGACGGTAGAGCCACACCGGCGCCAACGCGGTGTCCTATCCGTGCCTGGCTTCGTGCGAACAGGGGGCCGCCGACGCACACCGTGCTCCGTTCGCCAACACGCCGGCGGATACCTTTCTACAAGCGTGTAAGCGGCATCATCCTCGCATTGAACCCCTGGAAGCCAGCGGCACCTGTCGCGCCGGGCATCGGGGGCGGTTCGCCACCAGCCCAAGGGTACTTGGCTGCCCCAAGCATGCTGTGACAGAGCCGGCCTATTCGTATCGGCGTCAAGCGGCGTCAAGACCAAACCCCATCCAGACTCTTATACATGACCAGGAGCAGGTCCTTGACCGGGTCCGACAGCCCTCAACGGCCCGCTTTGCCAGAGCCCAGGTTGGCACCTGCTCATCGTGACTTTGCGATGCGTATAAAACGACCGCGCAGGCGTTTCCAGGCCTAGAGACGCGTGCGGCGTGCATAGAAGGTCTATATGCTAAATGGCCTAGCGGCTGTGCTTGGCCGCAGGTGATGCCGTGCTGTCTGTGGACGCTTTGCTGAATTGGCCCCAGCGACCCGCCCCGTAGACGGTACGGCGCCCAAAAAGGCGTACGGCATGGGCGGCCCCCCCTGGCGTGGACCGGTACTCCTCTGTCCTCTGTGCAGACTTCAGCCCGGCAGAGCAGCCCGATTGCACGCACATTGCAAAGAATGCATGCTGCTCACCACCGATATACCACCTGTACTGCCACTTAGAAGGAACATTATCACGCGGAAAGCAGCACGGTGATTGCGAAACTACCTCACCACCACCACAAAACCAAACAACTACCGCTACAACAACAACAACATGCCCCTGGCGTGCCGCACGTGGCGGCCACAGGTGGTGTCGCCTCACCTTCGGGGGGCCTGGGGTGCGAAGAGCCCGTCGCAGGGCCGCACGCCCGCACGGCTGCTGGTACACAGCAAGGCCAGGCCCAGCGCCGACAAGGATGAGCCGCAGGGCTTACCTGACATGGTCATCACAGTAGTGGGAGCTACGGTTGCCGGGGTAGCCGCCACTTTTGGGCTTTTGAGTCCGGCCCTGAACGACCTTAAGGATGAGATCAGCAGCGCGAAGGCGGAGACGAAGGCGGAGATCAGCGCCGTGAAGGCGGACCTCAAGGACTACCTGCGCCTGACTGAGAAGCTGGATGCCAAAGTGGACAGCGCGTCCACAGTTAGCAGCATTCTGCTGGAGAAGCTTGAGCTGCCCAAGAAGTGGTAACAAGTGAGGCTGTGGGGGCTTCACCGTAGGCGCTGCGTCCTGTGCTCACGCACGTGCACGCGCTGCATGCGTGCAACGTTATGCCTGCAGCAACGCAGCGCTGCTCTATGCCCGGCTGTGGCCTGCCTGCCTGCGCCGCTATTTCTGCGCTGCTATACACCTGCGCCGGTACCAGAGCCCTGTTGGAAACCCGCACCACAGGCCCAAACTACTACCCCCGACTGGTCTGACTCAGGATACATGCAGATGCGATGTGAAAACGGCACATGATGCGAAGACGGTGCATTAGAGGACCAACCCTGATGCATGTGGTGGTGCTGCATGCGCAGGCAAGGGGCGGCTCGGCTAGCTCAGCTCAGGAGACACATGCACCTGCCTGGCGGCACACAAGCGGCGAGGGCCCGGCTTGCTAAGGCATGCGCATGGCGCACAGCCTGCGTGAACCACCTGGGCGCCTTGCGTGGCGTATAGAAACAGGCGGCCGTTCTGTCCACAAGCGTCGGCGCTGCAGGTGGTGCCGGCGCTGCAGGTGGTGCCGGCGCTGCAGGTGGTGCCGCATGTGGCCTCCTACCGCCAGCCCTATGCCGTGCAGCTGACCCGCATGTCGTACAGTTGACCGCATGCCGTACACGCGCGGCTCCGCCGTACACGCGTGTATGCCGGTTGGGATATGCATGATAGACTACAGGTGACCATATGCCCTATGCCGTACAGTTGACCAGCATGCCGGACAATTGACCGCATGTCGTACACGTGCGGCCTAGTCGTACATGAGCGGCCTAGTCGTACATTCGTGGCCCCGCCATTGCGCACGGCTCCGCCTTTGCACGTGGGATTATGTAAACCCCCCATCCAACCCGCCGAACCTGCCGGCAACCCGGCCGGACAGCCCGGCCTTGGGCGTACCCAAACCCTCTGAGTGGGCGGGTTTGGGTTTGCTCGTCCAATCTGAGGGTATTTTGAGGTGAGCGGCGGGTTAGTACGACAGGTTGTAGCGAGGGTTTAGGTGGTGCGCGGCTGCTCGGCGCCCTTACGGGCCGAAATCAGCACCGCGACACCCACACACCCTTACGTCTGCACACGTTTGACAAGAACCCCGTGCGGCTCCATGTGTCTGCACGCGACCCTTACGTCTGAACGCAGCTCCATGCGTCGATTTTGCGCGGCCTTTATGTAATCACGCGGCCCATGCGACTCCATACGCTGCTGCTCCATGCGACTCCATACGCAGTTCCATGCGTCGATGCGCGGCCCTTACGTAATCACGCGGCCGGCTCTGTACCGTACACGCAGCTCTGTGCCGTGCACATGGCCCGCGCTGCAACCCACCCGGTCCTGCTACAACCCATAGGAGAACCCATCAGGAACCTGCCATTCCGTACATGCGGACCGAGGCCCCAACACGGAATCTGTTCTGAAATTCGCCATAAAGTTATATAGATATGTTACAATCATGTACTTATGAATGACTTTGTGGCCTTTAAACTCGCTTTGTCACACTCCTTTAATTTTTTATGCCGGTTGTTGCATCTTCCCGGCACATTCCTTGGCGCGTGAGAGTGCGCGCAGAAGCATGGGCAGCAACGCGCCGGCTTCCTCTTCACCTTTTCAGGCGCTGCTGCCGGCCAGTGCTTCGCAAAACCCCTCATTCACGGGAGGCGCGCAACGCAACGTCGCGTACATCATCGCCAGCGCGAAGGATGCCGCAGCTTTGACGGTGGACCCCAGCACCGCCTACAGCTTTTCTGCTGTTCTGGGAAGTAATGATCAGCTACGCACTGAGCTGGAGAAGGATCCACTTGTTCCAGCTGGGTCAAACATCATCGTCCAGCACCACCTGCAGACGAGTACCGGCCTGCAACCGCGTTGGGTCTCGCTGAACAGGATCAGCGACCTACCGACTGGAGACCTGCTGGTCAAGGTTGTCGTGGATGAAGGTCGGCCGCTGTATTTGAAGGGGCCGTTCGGGCTGGAGTTGCTTCGTAGACGCTGACGATCGATGTGTTTTCGCTTTCTGTGTGCACTTTTCGATTGCAAAGTCGATGCCGACGTGATAGGCGGTTTGGATGCCCTACAACGGACGGTTTTTGGGTTCATGCTGGTCATTGCCATCGTATTTGCCATGGCGTTGTGCTGGGTCATCAACCAGGTGCGTTGCAAGTGATGACACGGCTGCCCCCAACCCTTCTGGGGCCAGCCCTGCAGCCCAACGGTGCTCACAAACACTGTTGGACGCAGTGTTGCAATACACCTCGGGCATTGCGGCGTTGTTCTTGATCCCGGCGGCTTTGTATGCGCTGTTTACAAACCCTTTGTGGGTCGTCACGCACATCTTTGGCGAAAATGCTGGAGAGGGGTTGCAGAAGTGGCTGCGCCAGCCCAGGGCTGTACCAAGGGCGGGCCAGTGATGAATGGTGCGTGTGCGGTTGCGGCGGCGCGGCTCCTGTCATACACGCGGCGTCCCTGCCATGCGGCGTCCCTGTCTGTCGTACACGCGGCAACCCTGTCGTACACTCAGGCCTTCCATGCGGCGGCGCGCTGTCGTTGTGACACTACATGGCAAACTTGATCTGCTGTTTTCGACCAGCGCATGCGTGCGGCGCGAACGTGCGAACGATGAGTGTTCCAGCGGTACTCAAATGATTCAAATGCATGTAATGCGATGGCCTTCTTCGGTTTGCCGCCCGCCTCTACCTTGACCCATGCACGCCTTCGCACGTGGCATGCGCAACGTCGTATGTGCCGCCGATGTGTGTCATGGTCCATGTCACGTGTCGATCCGCGGCCCTTACGTAATCACGCGGCTCCTTAAGTCGGCCCGCGGCCCATGCGTCGATATACAGCCCTTACGTCTGCACGCAGCTCCATGCGTCTTCATGCGGCTCGGTGCGCGGCCCTTACGTAATCCCGCGGCTCCGTGCGTCGATACGCAGCTCCATGCGTCGGCCCGCGGCTCCATGCGTCGATGCGTGGCCCTTCCGTAATCACGCGGCCCCCTAAACCCACCCTTACCGGCCAGACAAACATGGACAAACCCACCCGTTGGGTGGCTTTGTGTCAGTTTCATCGAAACCCGCCTTTTGGGGGCTCCATGCGCGGCTCTTACGTCGGCCCGCGGCTCCATGCGGCTCCGTGCGGGGCCCATGCACGGCTTTTACGTCGGCCCGCGGCTCCGTGCGGGGCCCTTACGTAACCACGTGGCTCCATGCGGTGTTTATTTATTTATTTACCGGTCCGAGAAACCCACCCAACGGGTCAGTGGGTTTGTGTCAGTTTCGCCGAAACCCGCCCTTTTGCCAAAAGTTTTGGGGGCCGCTTTCCAGTAGCTTTCGTACTGTCGTACAGGCCCAGCGGCCGTGCCACACACTGCTTGACGTGCACGTTCAGGTTGTGCACATAGGAGTTTTGATGGCTGGCCCAGCAGAGTTTGTCATACGGTTTGTTGTCGGTGCCTTCTACAAAGTCAGGTTCCGCATGACGTGCTGGCCCGTCCTCATCATCGCTGCCCTCTCGGTCTCGCTTGCGCGCGGTTGTAGCTTTCAGGTTTCGTTCAGCCACTTGTTGCGCCGCTTTGTCAGCCACGTCGTTGCCTTCTACGCCCGTGTGGCTTTTTACCTTGCGGACGAACGTGCGTGCCGTTGAGCGCGCGGGCCCGGAGCGCCAGGATGATGGCGCTCAGCAGCGGCCAGTGCTTGCTTTCGCGGGAGCAGGTCCGGGCGCCGGATGGCTTTTTGGATCAGGTGCTGGGAGACCTGGCTGTCGGTGAATATTGTCAACTCTTGCGCTCCGAGGGCTTCAGTGCGCTCAGCTCCGCCCTCTGGATGGTGTTGGTGGCTTCGAGGCCGTTCGGGTTGATAGTGAACACGTTGGCATTTCGCATGCGCGTCCCTTCGCGCTTTCTCTTGTCCAGGGGCGCCGCATACACCGCTGCGCCGAGGAGGTTGCGGCCGGACGCGGGATCCTCGATACAGCTGCCGTCCGTGTACACACCTTGCTCAGGTGCGAAGCGCGCAGAGACCGTGTCGGGGAAAGTCATGCGCATGTATGGGGTTGCTGGGTGCTGTGGGTTCGTCGACGGCGGCCACCCGCCGCGTACGGCAGGTCAGGGCAAGGCCGGGGCGCGGGGCCGCCATGCGCGTGGTCATACAGCAGCGCACGCAGGCGCTTTGGGATGGGCACCGACGGGGTTGAGCCTGGGGCCGTCGTGCGCGCGCGCTCTTCTGCTGTGCCATAGTCGTGCCAGCTGGGCACTTCATAGCCGTACCATTTGGTGTCGTACGCGTTGCCCTGCATGACTGCAGCACGCAGGTCTTGCAGATGCGTGTCGGCCGTGTGGCTTTCCTGCTGCAGGTAGGCGAGGCCTGCTGCGTTGGCGACGATGAGGACGTCCAGCGTCGTGGCCCCTCATCCAGGGTCGTGGCGTGCGGGTACCGATAGTGCAGCACCGCCGGTCCTGCCAGTCCTGACGTCGCTAGCGGCACAAGCTTGTGCCTTACCTTACGTAAGGTAAGTGTCTCCTGACAGGCTCGCGGTCTTGTATTGCACTAATAGGCGCACCATGGGGTGTTCGTACAGGGCAGCGGTGGCTTCATTGTGGGTGACTCGCATTGCGAAAGCTGTGACCGTGGGAATGTCCGGGACTGCATGCGCCCAGCTGGCACGACTATGGCACAGCACAAGAGCGCACGCGCACGACGGCCCCAGGCTAAACCCCGTCGGTGCCCATCCCAAAGCGCCTGCGTGCGATGGCCCGTCGGACGGCCTTCAGCCTATCAGCAGGGGTGTCGCACGGTTTGGCCTGGCTGATGCCAACGTGCACGCAGCTGTAGGTGTCATGCTTCGCGCCAAAGAGCTGATCTACGGGGAACGGGCTGTAGTATTCGGCGCACTCTGGGTCAAAGTCCAGGGGGGAGGCATATCGTTCTGCGCTGGCCCCCAACGTAACCCGCAGGGCGCATCAAAGGTGTGGTGGGAGGCCCATGTGATTGCATGCTCTGACTTTGTAGTCCGGTGTGCCGCATCCCTCCGTGTACCGCAGGAGGAGCCGAGCGATGTCCTCCTCGAAGCCGCCCGCCGCTGCAAGGCGGGCGTGCAGGTTGGGATCGCGCTGTCCGGTCGTCATGTACCGGGCGTGTAGCGCGGCGCCACCGGCAGCTGCCCGACGTAGGAGCCGGCTGGGTTGAAGGTGAGGGCAGGCGTCTCATCGTCATTGGGGCGACGCCCGCGCACAACAATAGTGTACCTGATGGTTGGATGTCGAGGTCTGGGTTGCACCGGCGTGTGTCAATGTGCACATACTGCTCCAGCAGGGCGCGGTCCTGTGGTGCTGTAGGGTCGGCACGCTCCCATATGCCCTGGCGCTGCGCCGCGCTCAGGTGTGTGTCGCGCGGCGCGGCCGCGTGGGTGTCCGGGGCAGCGTGTGCTGCGCGGACTTGAGCGGCCGCCACCATTGCTTCCCAGCCTTCTTGCGTCGCTTGCATGTTTCGTGCGGGCTCAACCGTAGGGCACCATTGGACAGTGCGCAGGCGGTGGCCTATGCCTGTACCAAACAGCCTCCAGGACGATTCTGTGTGATTGGCATGATACCGCATTATGGCATACGCATCGACCATGCCTTGCGTGACGACGGAGTCTTGCCATTCGACCTGATAGCTCGTCATGCGGTTACTGCCGGCATCGCCGTTGCCGGACGCGGCGCAGCTCTCTCGGTATAGCCTCGGTATCTTGTTGCCGATGGCCCCGCTGACGACCTGTCGTACCCGATTGTACGTGCCGTCGGCCCCGCTGTCGTACAGCCCGTAGGTCAACTCGGAGGCGAGGGCAGCGGACAGGCTGGTGCTGCCCGCTGATGCTCTCTGGTCATCTGCGGCACAGGCGAAGGGCCCGGTGAGGAGGCGGGCCCGAACCTTTTTCCAGAGCGGTGCGGCAGCCTGGGCCGCGTTTCGTGCGCTACAGGTTGGTGACAGGGTTGTGCTGGTGTTGCTGGCTTGTTAATCACCGGTTGCTGGCTGAGGCGCTGGCGGCGCTCGGGCAACGATTTCGTCGTACCACGCCGGGACCCGTGCACTAGTGAGCATGCGCTGCTTTTGCTGCAACACGGCGCTAAGCTGCCAGCGGCGCGGTGCTGCCGTCGGGGCGGCAGCATGGTCGGTTCTGCTCGCCCAATCGTTGAAGAGGTTGCGCGCTTCATGGACGGTTGCTTTGCGCTCCCTGTCGGCACCCTCAGGTGTGGTCGTCAGATCGGCGAGGAGGCGGTTAAAGAATCGGCGGCTGATGCACACAAAGGACGTGCCCGGCTGGCTACTACTAATGAGTGGAACGGTCGTGTGCTCGTCTGTAGGCGTCGTAGGCAGCCCTGCGTCGTGCCACGTGCAGTTAACGCTGCTTCTTTGGCTGGTGGCTCTTCTCAGACGTGTTCTTCTGTTCGTTGTTTCCTGGTATTGTGCTGCTGCTGCTGCTGCTCCCGTCACGCTCTGCGCCGCGTGGGGGACTACTGTTTGTTGACAAATGTGCATGCGTGGGCGAAGCCTGTGACTTGGAGGACCCTCCCGCCTTCGGCTGCTACTTGCTGACCATCCTGGGACGCACATACGCAGCGTGGGCATGGCGTACATCGTCCTCGGCACCTTGGCGTTGTCTGGCGGGGCTGCTTTGGTGCGGTCGGCTGCTTTGGTGCGGTCGGCGGGACCAGGTGCCGGCATGGTGTGTTGACCTTGGTGAGGGCGTTGCGGTCTCGGCACACCCGGCATGTGCCGCTCAAGGCTGCTATAGCTTGCTGGTGTTGGTGCCTGTGCTAGCTTGCGCCTGGGCCCGGAATATAGCCCGTACTGGCGAGTGGAGAGTGGCTGCTTGGTAGCTGATTGTCATGGTGAGCGGACGGCGGTGGTTGGGCCGCTGCGCCGCGCTGGTGCTGCTTGCTCACCATACTGGGACGCACGTACAGCGCAGACATTGCGTGCAACGTCCTCGGCACCTTGGCGTAGTCTGGGGGGGCTGCTTTGGTGCAGTCAGCGGGACCAGGTGCCGGCATTGTGTGTTGACCTTGGTGAGGGCGTTGCGGTCTCTGCTGAAGGCTGCTATAGCTTGCTGGTGTTGGTGCCTATGCTAGCTTGCACCTGGGCCCGGAAATAGCCCGTCCTGCCGAGTGGCGAGTGGCTGCTTGGTTGCTCATGGTCATGGTTAGCGGACGGCAGTGGTTGGGCCTCTGCCGCCGCCGCTGCCGTTGCCTTTATCCGTCTTTGCAGATCGTCGTTTGCGGTCGTGGCCCGGTCATTGTGGTTCACAGGCGCTGTACTCGCGCGCGCGTCTTACTGCTGAGGACCCCCGCCGCCCTGCCGTGCGAGAGCTTGCGGCGGAGCAGGTGCCTTGTGCGTTTGCGTGTTTGCGACTGGGTGTGTTGTTGTTGCCGTGTACCGCATACATGAATTGATTCACTGAAGCGCATACATGAATTGATTCACTGAAGCGGCCTACGTGCCACCCAAAAGCCAAATCTCGGTAGGGGCTCTGCCCGCCCCACGGTGCACGCGCAGCCATCGCCGTCGCTGTCGGCCCTTCACATGAAGCGGCAGGCAGAGAGAAGCGGCATGGTGCGGGCCCGCGGCGCGGCGTTGCCTGCAAGTTCAACCCCTGCGTTTGGCCACCTAGACATCGTCACTCGCTGTTTGTGCCTCTCAAAGGCACAAACAGCGAGTGACGATGTCTAGGTGGCCAAAGTGATGCGTCGCGTCCTGTTGTGACGTCACGGCCAGTAGTAATGACGGCGTGCTCGCCGTGCGGCTCCCATACAATGCCAGGCCCAGCCATGCCCACGCCCACGCACCCCAGCCTCCGATCCCTTTGCTGTCAACACGGCACGGTTTTACAGTTGCGCACGCGCGGCCTATGATGCGGGGCCAAGTGTTCCGAACCCGGCTACCACTAACTCTACTTCACGTTATTCCATGTTATTGCATTGCCACATTACATCGATTTGGGTGTAATGGCCGACACCAAAAACATACCCCGGGTGCAGCTAGCCCCCGCCGCCTGCCTTACTCCCGCGCTGTGCTACTACATCGCTTCGCCTTGTCTTACAGTCGGCTGGGTTCGCGCGCGGGAGGAGGCGCGGGCACCGCATGGGCATACAGACATACATACACACACACACACACACACACACACACACACACACACACACACACACACACACACACTCACTCTCCAGCCAGCTGGCGCCTTTCGGTACAGTCGGATTCGTTTATTCTTCCCACGGTCTCTTTTCTTATAAACACACACACACACTCTCTCTCTCTCTCTTAAGAAGAAGAAGATACGCACACACACACACGCACACACACACACACGCACGTTTGTTCTTCCCACGGTCTTTTTTATTATAAGCACGCACGTGCGCGTTATGCTAGGCCAGGCTAGGCTGCGTCGCATCCATCGTGCTGTGCGCTGGCATGCGGCGCTGCTGCTGGCGTGCCGCGCGCACCGCCACACCATGTGTAATGATAATCGCTTGTCGTTGCCGCCGACGGGAAAGCATCCCTTTGTGCCGACACTCAGCAGCCTGCCGCCGCCGCCGCCCCCCTCCGCCATCTATCCATGACGCCAGCCCATATCACATCACTGCATCCGATCCCACGCTGCGCGCACCGCCTTGCGCGCCCTCATCTGCCGCCGCGCACCACATGGCCATCCCAATTCAAACCTGGCCAGCAAATCGATCCATCCAACAATCAAGCCATCGGCCGCCGCAGCACACATCGTCGCACGTGGACCCTAATCATCTTCGCGCTGGTGCCGAGGGCAGTCAGTCCGCCACCGTTGTTGTTGCATAACAGCATGGGTGCCGAGGATGCGTGAGAATGGGTTTGTCGGGGAGCCCACCCCCCCTTCTGTGCGCGCCACCACGCCACAGGCACCAGCGCCCCACCGCATCCGTGCACGTGCAACTGTCTTATAGACGCGTTGCCTGAGTGCCGAGGGCCGGTCGCGGACATGGCCGAGTGCGCGCGCGCACTCTTCCCCGCAACCGACCCACGGTTCACCAATGGTGTTGGTGGGCAGGCCAGGGAGCCCATCCCCCCCCTACGCAAACCCAGCCACCACGACCCCCACGGCTTGGCGCACATGATCATGATGCACGGGGTCCACAAGCACAGCTCACAGAGCTGCAACCTGCGCACCAGCGGGCGGGGGGGTCCTGCGGCGGACAGCTGGCGACCAGGTACGTGCAGGCGCAGATGCGCGCGCTGGCGCACGCCGGTTGACGGCGTAATAAACGTTGATATTCAGATCGCTTTGTCTGGTCGCGGCGCATCTTTTCCGGCTGTTTGTTGTTTCAGGTACTGTTCGGGCGCCCAACTTAACTGGCATGCCAACTGCGCATCTGATGACCGCGTCGAGGAACCGAAAAATGCACTCTTCAACCACGTGTCTTGCAGCCTTGAGCGCAACAAAAGCATCCTGTAGTTCCTTCAGGAACTTGGCGGCCTCTTCCTCCCGGCGCCAAGCACGCGCGCGTTATGCTAGGCCAGGCTAGGCTGCGGTCATGGTCTGTTGACTGTTGTCGCTGTCACATCCATCATGCTGCTGCTGCTGCTGCCGCTGGCGTGGCGCTGCCGCTGGCGTGGCGCTGCCGCCACACCATGTAATGAGAATCGCTTGTCGCCGCCGACGGGACAACGTCCCTTTGTGCCGACACTCTGCAGCCTGCCCGCGGACATGGCAGTGGGCCCTGTTATGTGTGGCCATCACTATCACCTGTGTGGCCTTTGACTTGCAGCTGCAACACACATAGGAGGGAAAGTCCGGCGCGGCAGCCGCAGAATGCGGGAGATGTTACGCGTGTCACGTCGGTGCCACTCAGGAGTCCAAGACGTATGCAGATTGGCGCCTGCTACGGCACTTGCTCAGCGTGCATGATGTCTGACGTGCCGTTCACGGAAAAGCACCGTTGCCGACGGCATGGTCCTGACATGCAATTGATCCGGAACGACTGCCGGTGCGCTGTTGCGGACCGCCAAGGGGTTTTTTCCCCATGGCCACACGCGTTGCTGCATGCATCCGTCGCTGCAGCAGCCATGAACACTCATCATCATCGTCCGCGCTGCAGTTTCACCTAAACCCAGCATCTCTTTGCACGGCGATAGGTAGTGGTGTTGAGAAACACCGGTTCGCGCATCAGCCCTGGGCCAAGTAATAGGTTGCCTTGGAAGAAGAGCAGGTGGTACGACATAGTACGAGGTGGCCAGAAGGGGCAGGCAGCGTCGCCGCAGTAATGATTGTCACGGAGGCCTGCAGCAACTAGCGTGGGGCAAGGGGATTGATGGCACACAGACGCATGTAAGTGCTCGGCGGTGGCGCTGCAAGTCACCAACCATCAGGTGGTGCTTTACATGTAAAGCCATGTAACAGTCATGAGGAATAACGTCGATGTTGCCGTAATGGCCTGCACCACAAGCACGTACCTGCCGGTGGTCCCTCACTCGCGCTGCGCGCCGGGTGTGGCGCGGATCCGTGCCTTGGCAGGATGGGGGGGATATGTGTCCCTTCACCTGGCTGAACTGTGGGTTGGTCCAGTGGAGGGGAGCACTGTACGGACTGCCCGTCACCATGCGCGAATCCCTGCGCTCGACCCCTTGATGTAGCAAGAACTGGGCTATGCCCTGCATGTGCCGAGGCACTTTCCAGGTGCCTGACCGCGGCGGCGCGTGCTGCCCAGGTGGACCTGTTCAGCACTGTTCGGGGCTCGCACACCAGTAAAACCAGGGCCAGGCAACGAGGCAAACTGGGCGCGGGCGTGAGCCTTTCCATCATCAAATGCCCGTACAAGTGTGTCACCGTCTGCCATGCGCGAGGTGCTGCATCAGCAGCCTGTTTCCCTCTGCAAATCGCACCTTACAGGCTGCGGCGCGCCCGGCCAGCCCCGCCAGTGCGCGCACCTGTCGGCCCTTCTCTGCGCACACAGCCCGGCGCTCGCGCCCCTGGCTTCAGCGCACAGGTACTGGTGCCCTGCATCTCCCGAGGTGGTGTGCTGAGCCTCAGCGCCACGGTGCGCGCGGCGGCGCGCGCGCAGCAGGTTAGCCGCACGCACTGTTGCACGCCGCCACCCAACAGAGGCCAGGCAGCGCCATGGATTGGGCGGCACACCACCGTGCTGTCACTGCGCCACACGTGGCCACGCGTCCCCGCGTGCCTGACGGACTGAATGAGCTGCACTGCAACAGACAGCATGCCAGCGCGTGCGAGGTGGGCGACAGCATGTTCCGCAGTGTGTGTGTGGGGGGAAATGCGCCGTACCTGGTACGGCATGACGTGCATCGTCGATGGCCACGAGCGCAGGCTGACCACCGTTCGGGCACTCGATGGGCTCTCCATTGCACGTCCAACCGTGCCGAACGGCCGAGTGGCGGCTCTGCGGCGCTGTTGTTAAGTTTGGGCTCTGGATAAGGCAGCCATGTCCGGGCCACCGGCACCAGCCCCAGCGCTGGAATCGACTCATCAGCCGCACCATCCGCCTGCACGTACAGCGCCGTTCCAAGCATGTCAGTATGCATGATGCATGCGAGCACATGTTGCGATCACAGGCAAGGGCCACAACCTGCACCGCCGCCAAGCAAGCGCAGCACAGCCCGGTGTATGCACCGAATGGAACACTGTGGGGCCGCTGGCCTGGGGTGAACCTCTGTCAGCTCGGCCGAGCAATGGACGGCAGAGGCCAGCAGTTGCCGTTCATGCATGCATGGATGCAGTCATGGCGGGTGATCACAAGGGCAGGCTGCACCACATCAAGCGCATGCCACATGTATCGTGCACGTTGCAGACTTGTCGAGGCCCCATGACACGTACCATGAGGCCGCTGCTGTTCGCAGGATGCGCCGCTCACTCCGTCGCTACTGCCACCAGTCGGCAGTTGCCCAAGAGTGTAGGCGCCAGCCTGCCGCGCGCGCGCCGTGCCGCGCCGTGCTGCACCGACAGCACCAACACAGCCCAGAAAGCCCGGGGCCTCCGACGGCGCCCTACAAGTGGTTACAGCAATTCGCCATCATGGCGTGTGTTGGGGCGGCCAACAGGCCCAGTCGGGAGGGCTTCCGATCTGTTGAGCACTTGCCCACGGAAGTTACCTTCAATATGTAACCATCAGCGTCACTTGAAGCAACTCATTACTGCCGTTCATCATCGTTTGGCCCACATTGATGCTTTTACGTATGACGTCCTATCAGCGGCAGATCGTTCCCCCAGGGCGGCCGTTACGCCGGTGGTTTCAGCCACCCGACTCGACCACGCCCAACGCTAGGACTGGCAACACACCACGCCGTCCTCTATGCTGCTTGGCTATCCCCTGCCGATTGGCAACCTGAGACTGAGAGCAACTACGCGTAGCAGCACAATGTTCAGCATTCACCCACCGGGTGCGCCACGAACCAACTGACAAGCACGGCAGATCAGCGTATAAGGGGTACGGGAACGTTTGGACGCGGTGAAACTGCATCGCAGATGATGATGACTGGCGGCTGCAGCGACGGATGCACACAACGACCCTTGTGGCCATGGAAAACAACCCTTGGCAGTCCGCAATAGCGCACCGGCAGTCGTGCAGGATCAATGGCATGTCAGGACCATGCCGTCGGCAACGGTGTTTTTTTGTAAACGGCACATCGTCAGACATCATGCACGCTGAGCAAACACGAATATATAGCAGGCGCCAATCAACTTGAACGGTTCCGGAAGGGACCGGCAGCCGGCCACAGCTGGCACGTGCTGACTTGCAAAGTAGTAGGTTCGTTACAAGGGGGGCCGCAAGGCCGGGTGGCACAAGGGCAGCCCAAGAACGCCAGGACGAAGCGGAACGAGGCTGAACGAGACGAAACCGAAGCAAGGCAGACCGGGCTAGGCAACACGGCGGCGGCGCACTGCAAGGCGCCAAGCCGCAGGCGCTCAGCACAGAACTACGACCGGCAGCCAGCAACAGGCAACAGAGACCGGAAGCACGAGAGGCGAACAGCAGCAAGGAACCTCAACAAACAGCGACCAACGGCAAAGGAACGGGGCCGCGAAGACCCAACGAGGGAAACCGAAAAAGTCCCCATACGCCCCGGCGTGGCGTGCAAGGCCCTCCTGTTAAGCAGGGAGGTAGTGGGTTCGTTACAAGGGGGGCCGCAAGGCCGGGTGGCACAAGGGCAGCCCAAGAACGCCAGAACGACGCGGAACGAGAGCGGGAGGTGTGTGTAGCAGGTTCTGGCGCGGCGCCGCAGCGCCGGCGCGTGCGCGCATGACATATATGCGTTCATCGCTCCTGCGACACCATTTGTATGCGATACGCTCACTGGGTAACCGCTACAGCAGCACCACACTCATTGCTTCTGTAGCTCGCAAGAATCTTAAAGGTGCCGCAGCCCGGATAATGTCCTTTGCAACCACATCAAAAACCTTTCATTTGCTTTCATGCTTTCATAGTCTAACACCGGTCGTAGTATAGGACGGTCCTTGCGCAACCATGATGCACACGCTTCGTGCGCACTACTGTGAGACCCAGGGGTTCTAGGGGTTCGACTTCAGTGTGGAGGGTAACAAAATGGGCACAGGGGAAGAGGTTGCGAATGCAGCTGCTAAGCATTTCAAGAACGTACATGGCTTCGAGGCAGCATACAGCGGACAGGTGCACAACAAGCAGCTTAAGGAGGACGTGTCATGCCCTGCTGCTAGCGACCAGATGACAACGGACTTGGAAGTGAAGCTTGCCGGCCAGATGACAACGGACTTGGAAGTGAAGCTTGCGCCGGCCAGGCGTGTGTTGGGGCGGCCAACAGGCCCAGTCGGGAGGGCTTCCGATCTGTTGAGCACTTGCCCACGGAAGTTACCTTCAATATGTAACCATCAGCGTCACTTGAAGCAACTCATTACTGCCGTTCATCATCGTTTGGCCCACATTGATGCTTTTACGTATGACGTCCTATCAGCGGCAGATCGTTCCCCCAGGGCGGCCGTTACGCCGGTGGTTTCAGCCACCCGACTCGACCACGCCCAACGCTAGGACTGGCAACACACCACGCCGTCCTCTATGCTGCTTGGCTATCCCCTGCCGATTGGCAACCTGAGACTGAGAGCAACTACGCGTAGCAGCACAATGTTCAGCATTCACCCACCGGGTGCGCCACGAACCAACTGACAAGCACGGCAGATCAGCGTATAAGGGGTACGGGAACGTTTGGACGCGGTGAAACTGCATCGCAGATGATGATGACTGGCGGCTGCAGCGACGGATGCACACAACGACCCTTGTGGCCATGGAAAACAACCCTTGGCAGTCCGCAATAGCGCACCGGCAGTCGTGCAGGATCAATGGCATGTCAGGACCATGCCGTCGGCAACGGTGTTTTTTTGTAAACGGCACATCGTCAGACATCATGCACGCTGAGCAAACACGAATATATAGCAGGCGCCAATCAACTTGAACGGTTCCGGAAGGGACCGGCAGCCGGCCACAGCTGGCACGTGCTGACTTGCAACGTAGTAGGTTCGTTACAAGGGGGGCCGCAAGGCCGGGTGGCACAAGGGCAGCCCAAGAACGCCAGGACGAAGCGGAACGAGGCTGAACGAGACGAAACCGAAGCAAGGCAGACCGGGCTAGGCAACACGGCGGCGGCGCACTGCAAGGCGCCAAGCCGCAGGCGCTCAGCACAGAACTACGACCGGCAGCCAGCAACAGGCAACAGAGACCGGAAGCACGAGAGGCGAACAGCAGCAAGGAACCTCAACAAACAGCGACCAACGGCAAAGGAACGGGGCCGCGAAGACCCAACGAGGGAAACCGAAAAAGTCCCCATACGCCCCGGCGTGGCGTGCAAGGCCCTCCTGTTAAGCAGGGAGGTAGTGGGTTCGTTACAAGGGGGGCCGCAAGGCCGGGTGGCACAAGGGCAGCCCAAGAACGCCAGAACGACGCGGAACGAGAGCGGGAGGTGTGTGTAGCAGGTTCTGGCGCGGCGCCGCAGCGCCGGCGCGTGCGCGCATGACATATATGCGTTCATCGCTCCTGCGACACCATTTGTATGCGATACGCTCACTGGGTAACCGCTACAGCAGCACCACACTCATTGCTTCTGTAGCTCGCAAGAATCTTAAAGGTGCCGCAGCCCGGATAATGTCCTTTGCAACCACATCAAAAACCTTTCATTTGCTTTCATGCTTTCATAGTCTAACACCGGTCGTAGCCCTACCAGCCGCCCCCCCGGGTTGATGGCCCCCCCGGGTTGATGGCCCCCATCAAGCCCCATCAAGCTTGATGGCCCCTGTGAAGGATGCATGGCCAGACCGTGCCGCGTGGGTGTTTGGCTACGTCGTACTTGCGCACGGTGTGCGCTCCCCCTCCCGTGCGAGCATGGCCAGACCGTGCCGCGCGGGTGTTTGGCTACGTCGTACTTGCGGATGGTGTGGGCTCCCCCTCCTCTGCGCGAGCATGGCCAGACCGTGCCGCGCGGGTGTTGGGCTACGTCGTACTTGCGGACGGTGTGCGCCCCCCCTCCCGTGCGAGCATGGCCAGACCGTGCCGCGCGGGTGTTGGGCTATTGCAGGTGGTGCCTTCAGCAGCGCTGCTAAGTGCTAGGCCTTGATGGCCTCTTGATGGCTTCATCAGCAGTGACTTCCTGATAGTCATGTTGATATAACATGATGTTGATGGTGCTTGATGGCCTTGATGGCCCTTTGATGGCCCCTTCCAGGCCCCGCGCCGCCGTCAACAGCCCTATCAGGGCCATCAGGCCCCATCAGGGCCTAATCACGTTCCATCAACCCGGGGGGGCGGCTGGTAGGGTAGGACGGTCCTTGCGCAACCATGATGCACACGCTTCGTGCGCACTACTGTGAGACCCAGGGGTTCTAGGGGTTCGACTTCAGTGTGGAGGGTAACAAAATGGGCACAGGGGAAGAGGTTGCGAATGCAGCTGCTAAGCATTTCAAGAACGTACATGGCTTCGAGGCAGCATACAGCGGACAGGTGCACAACAAGCAGCTTAAGGAGGACGTGTCATGCCCTGCTGCTAGCGACCAGATGACAACGGACTTGGAAGTGAAGCTTGCCGGCCAGATGACAACGGACTTGGAAGTGAAGCTTGCGCCGGCCAGATGACAACGGACTTGAAAGTGAAGATTGCGCCGGCTTCCCCCTGTCACACATTGCCATCGTCGGCAACCTGGTGTGAGCGGCACGGCCGCGACTAGCATGCGCGCCTCAACGACAGCGCCGCCAGTCACGTAACTCATCTGGCCGGCGCAAGCTTCACTTCCAAGTCCGTTGTCATCTGGCCGGCAAGCTTCACTTCCAAGTCCGTTGTCATCTGGTCGCTAGCAGCAGGGCATGACACGTCCTCCTTAAGCCGCTTGTTGTGCACCTGTCCGCTGTATGCTGCCTTGAAGCCATGTACGTTCTTGAAATGCTTAGCAGCTGCATTCGCAGCCTCTTCCTCTGTGCCCAGTTTGTTACCCTCCACAGTTAAGTCGAACCCCTAGAACCTCTGGGTCTCACAGTAGTGCGCACGAAGCGTGTGCATCATGGTTGCGCAAGGACCGTCCTACGACCGGTGTTAGACTATGAAAGCAAATAAAAGGTTTTTGATGTGGTTGCAAAGGACATTATCCGGGCTGCGGCATTATTATTGTTATTATTATTATTATTATTATTATTATTATTATTATTATTATTATTATTATTATTATTATTATTATTATTATTATTATTATTATTATTATTATTATTATTATTATTATTATTATTATTATTATTATTATTATTATTATTATTATTATTATATTATTATTATTATTATTATTATTATTATTATTATTATTATTATTATTATTATTATTATTATTATTATTATTATTATTATTATTATTATTATTATTATTATTATTATAATAATAATTATTATTATTATTACAGTACTTTCATTGTTATCTTTATTATTATTGTTATTATTGTTATGACAATTACTACTACTACTACTACTACTACTACTACTACTACTACTACTACTACTACTACTACATTACGCTGGGACCAAGCTCGCGTGGTTTCAAGCCCGTTAGCGCGACGGCATGCACTCCTACCAGCGACCACCAGCTCAACCAGTTCGTGCAGCGCCACATGCTTTAACGTCTGGGCTTGGGGGCTGCCCTGCAGAGCCTAGGTCTACCACCAACAAGAGCCAGTAGACTCCAGGAAATAAAGATACAGGGGACAACCACCAACTCGACGGCGAGGACACCCTTCGCAAGGGTACCCGTTCTCGATGGGGCGACGGCCACTCTTACGAATGAGGTAGCAGTCCTGCCTTCCGGGCTTCCCGCATACATGCCCCTGAGCATACCTCCCCCCCCCCGTCAGCACTGGAAAGTCACACAGTGGGGTTCGAAACCATGACCTCCAGAAGGCAGTTGCCGATTATCCCATAAATCAATGGGACTGCCTTGGTCCTGGCGGGGGGTACGACGCGGCACCTTTAAGCTTCTTACGAGCTACAGAAGCAATGAGTTTGGTGCTGCTGTAGCGGTCACCCAGTGAGCGTATCGCATACAAACGGTGTCGCAGGAGCGATGAACGCATACTTGTAAAGTAAGTCATGCGCGTGCACGCCGGCGCTGCGGCGCCGCGCCAGAACCTGCTACGCGCACCTCCCTGCTTATTAACAGGAGGGCCTTGCACGCCACGCCGGGGCGTATGGGGGCTTTGGCAATGAATTGTGCAAGTTGGTCAACTACTCAAGTTGGTCAAGTACAGCAGTTTTTAAGTACCTCATTAGTCCTCATCAGCTGCATGCTCTGGACATGATAGCACTGTGTGCATGCATGGCAAGGGCTTACAAGGCCTCACGGAACTGTTCACACTGACTCTTGTGCTACCAGGTGCACCCTTTCCGCGGGAAGACCGACACACTGCCACTAAGGACTTGGGCTACTTGGGCGATCAGCCTGCAAATGGGTTCACGGCACTTTTCAGCGGCATTATTAGGGCCATTGGAATCGGCCTAAGGAATAGCCCAGATTGAGTTTCAAAAGTCCGATATCGGAGCGGGTCTAGGGAGAACGCGATACCTGCGTCAGTGCTTGCAAGTGTTCCTTGGTTGCGACGACAAATGCTGGCAAAATCGATGTCTTCCGCCGCATGCTGACCATGCAGTGCCGCCCAGTTCAGGAGCGACGCATGCGTGTAGGCGGCTGCACTGGTGCGGGCGATGCCCACGGCTCGCCACCCTCTCCATGCTTGCGGCCATGCATGCGGTGCCGCTTTCCATCACTTTCCATGCTGAAACGGGCTGTGATGAGCCCAGCACACTGCCGAGCAAGTGTCGGGCTACCCGCCTCCATGCACAGTCGGCCGCTAGGCTAGGCGCCATGGCATGCATGGCATAAAAAGGGTCTCAGCCGCATTGGAGGGGGCCCAAGCATGCTACTACGATGCTTCGAGACCCGGCGGCAGCGGGGCATGGCGCCTACCTGCCAGGGGTGACGACGCCGGCATGGAGATGCACCGGTGTGTGACCAGAGATGGTGGAGACGCCAGACGGTGGAGACGCCAGAGACGGTGGAGACACCAGAGACGCCTACCTGCCAAGGTTGACGGCGCCGGCGTGTGGCGATGCGGCGTGTGACACGCCTACGGCCAGTAACGCTCCGGGGAGTGCAGGGCGGCCATGCTTGGCACCGGGCCAGGGGGGAGGCGGCTGCACGCAGGGACAAGGCCAGAGCGGCGGCGGGCGGGCGGGGGGTGTCTTGGTGCGCCGCGCAGTGCTCAGTTGCACGCGGTTGTGATTGTAACCACTCGCGTTAGTTGCACGCCACAGCAAAAGCCCAACCGCCCCCTCCCCCACCCACACACAAGCAGCCCGCCACCTTGGCCGCCCTACCTCCCAACCAACGCGTACAGTGCAGTACAGTACGCTGCGCCGCCCAGCGGCCTCGGCGGAGGGCGCCCGCTGTAGGGGAGGGGCCCACTGAGCCCTGAGCTGCGCAACTGGGCGGCACTTGCCGGCGGCAGCGGGCATGGGTACCTGCCAGGGGTGACGATGCCGGCGTGTGGCGATGCGGCGTGCAACGCGTGCGCCTCCCGCCAGTAACACTTGGCAGGTGTCGTCGAGGGCTGCGCCCCCACCTCCCAGCCACCCCCCATGCTGGCCTGTGCAACTGGGCTGCGCTTGCCGGCAGCAGCAGGCACGGCGCCTACCTGCCAGGGGTGACGACGCCGGCGTGGAGATGTGCCAGCGTGTGGCCAGAGACGGTGTAGACGCCAGAGACGGTGTAGACGCCAGAGACGGTGGAGACGCCAGAGACGCCTACCTGCCAAGGGTGACGACGCCGGCGCGGCAACGCGGCGCGCAACACGCATCCCGCCAGTAACACTCCGGGGGGGGGAGCGCAGGGCGGCCATATGGCGGCTGCATGCACGGACAAGGCCAGAGCAGCGGCGGGCGGGCGGGGGGTGTCTTGATGCGCCGCGCAGTGCTCGGTTGTACGCAGTTGTGATTGCAACCACTCGCGTTGCACGCCACAGCAAAGGCCCAACCGCCCCCTCCCCCACCCCCCCCCCCCACACACACACACACACACAGCCCGCCACCTTGGCCGCCCTACCTCCCAACCACCCCCCATGCCGGCCTGCACAACTGGGCGGCACTTGCCGGCGGCAGCGGGCATTTGGCGCGTACCTGCCAGGGGTGACGACGCTGGCATGGAGATGCGCCGGCGTGTGGCCAGAGACGGTGGAGACGCCAGAGATGGTGGAGACGCCAGAGACGGTGGAGACGCCAGATATGCCGACCGACACGGAGCGGGGCCCCCCCACACCCACCCCGACCCGGCCGCACCCTGTCCACAGCATTGGCGTTGGCCCCAGCGGCCAGCAGCACCTTGACCACACCTGCACAGCTAGCGCAGCCCTTCCCCGCGGTGCAGTGCAGAGGCATCACCCCGCCCTGCAATGGGGCAGCAGGCGGGCACCATGGCGCATGGCAGCGGGTGCGGCGGCCTTCACGATGCTGCTGCTCCGCCAGGCTGGGGCTTAGCGGGGCGTTTGGTGCCGCAGGGGTGTGCTTGGCGAGGCCACACATGGCACAGCAGACCCTGTACGGCAGCACCTGTACGGCGGTGTGGGTATGTGGTTCGATTCCTGCCTGACACCTTGCAGTGTGCTCAGCCCAGCTGGCATACAACAGGGACCCACGCCATGGTGCATGCACACGACACACACTGCCACACCACGGCTCATGCCTCCGCACGTCTACAACCCGCCCATCAGCCAAGTAAGCTGCCTGCAAGGCTGCAGCAGCCACGTGCCCCTTAGGCATCCGGCGGGCGGGCGGGCGGGCTGTGCAGCCAACGGCACAAACGGAAAGGTGTACGGCATGGCGCGCGTGGCAGCGTATGCGTTGGTCAGCTGCGAGTTGCAGGACGGATGATGTTGGCAGATGGTGTCCAGTGCGGCAAGCGGCTGCATGGTAAGTATGTGCCGTTTGGACGGAAGATCGATGCAACACCAGCACACACAATCGCCAGCGGCTGGGAGCCCCGGGCGCACCTTGGTTGCAGCATTGGTGTCAGCCTTGGTGGTGGCATCAGTGCCCAGCAGGGCCATGACCACCTCCATGTGGCCCCAACGCGCAGCCTTGTGCAGCGGCATCACGCCATACTGCAGTACGGAAAAGTGCACAGCACAGCAGTCCGCGGGTGACGGGGGCTTGATGGTGTCGGTCCCTCGGGCTCAGCTTAGGGCTGAGCGCCTGGGCAGTGGCAGCAACACCCCGGTCCCTCGGGCTCGGCTTAGGTAGCTTAAGGCTGAGCGGCTGGGCGGTGGTGGCGACACCCCACAGACGGGGCTCGTGCCCCACCCAGCGATTTAGTATCCTGTGCGCTGTTGGTTGCAACTTGGGTCAGTAATTCCGAAACGAAAAAGTGGCAAGAAGGTTTCTGATGGGTCACAGTCGGCCTATGCCAGGCATAACCGCTGTCCGCTCCGACGCAGATAGAGTATGTGTGTGTGCCTCCCGAACGAACACAGGACCCCCCCCCCCCGGCAGCAGGTTTGAGGCTGGGGGGGGGCATTGTACGCTGCATGTCAGTCCCTGTCCCTCTGGCCATCTCTTACAGCAGTGTGGTGGCCACCCTGCCGTTCGGATGCACATTGCACCAACAGCTGCACTGTGTTGATGGTGGTGCACAGCATGTCGAGTGCAGGCCTCCCCTATGCTGCACACCTTCCCTATGCTGCCGCTGGCTGTGCCTGTAGCCCGTGTACGTGCGCCCGTTACGGCGGCAGGTCCGTTGGTGGCTGAAAGGTGCATCATTTTGATGCGGTGCACCATGTGCAGCTGAGCGGTGGTGGCGGTCAAGGTGCCAGTGTGGTGCGGGCTGTGGTTCCTTGGCAGCGGCGCACGGGATGCGGTGGGCAAGCCGCCTGCCCTGCACACGCGTGAGGAGTGTGTACGGCACGGACGGTGGCTGAGGGTTGACAACCCCCGAAACCACCTGATTCTTGCCCACCCATCGACCCTAGGTAACCAGCGGCCTCACCCAGTCAGCAGTGTTAATAATGGCTCTAGCCCGCAGCAGCGCTGCGACCAGCTCCATGTGGCCACGGGTAGCAGCGTAGTGGAGCGGTCTCCGACCAGTTCTCTGCAGACAGCGGAAGCCAAAGCGTGAGCAGCAGGCGATGGGGTCATGCGCATATCAGGTCGGCCTGGAATGGTCCCCCTGGCGGGCCAGTGATGCAGCACGCTTCAGGGCGGGCCAGTGATGCAGCACGCTTCAGGGCGGGCCGTGTGTTTACCGTGGGGCAGTACGGCAGGGTGTTGCAACCACCGGCCAGCCAAGCGCTTACCACGCCAACGGCAGGGCCCAGGCAGCGGCTATTGCAGTACTACGCTCTGCCCTGCCGTGCCCCCACCTCGTTACAAGGAGAATTGGTGTCGGCCCGCCCCTTCAGCGCCTTGGCAGCCGCCATGTCGCCGGTGCGGGCAGCCAAGAGCAGCGGCGTGTTGCCATCCTGGTCCTGCGGCACATCACGTCAGCAGCACAATGGTGGCAATCATCATGCTACCCGTGGGCGGCTGCACTGGCTGCCGCCAGTGCGTGGCTTCACCCATTCGAGGCTTTAGCCATGACTGGGGTCATGCTGTCTCACGCTTGTTGTGCTACTGCTCTGTGCTCCAGACCAGCCGTACGCAGGACAGCATCATGCACGGTACGCAATGCATCACCATGTAGACAGCACGCACACATAATGATGCATCAGGCAAGCGTGCATGGCGCTGCAGATAGCATGAGCTGGCCTTTTACGTCAGCCGGTGCAACGCAGGCGAGGCACGAGTATTGTTTATGTCATGCGCACGGTGTTCCGCCGACACACTGCTGTGCGCATGAACAATATGTATGGCCGGCCAAGCGGGCTGGCCAAGCGGGCGTGCGCGCCCAAAGCATGCAGCTAGCAGGTCCGCACGCAGCTGGGCGCCCAAACCTCCAACCACGACGAACGCGCCCACGTGCGCACGCATGAGGGATGCCCATGAGAGGGATGCCCGCACCTCACTTGCTCGCGCGTGTACGCACAACGGCAGGTATTGCCAGGTGCTGTGTGAGAGTACGAGGTCATGTGCATGCCTTGCGATGTACGTGAAGGTATCACTGCACCCGTGTAAGCAAAAGGGGTTTGCTAGCGATGCCAACGGCCTTAGCGTCTGGGTATTTATACCCAGAACCTATATTTAGGGCCTTATGTGCTTACACTCCTCCCCCTCGGAACGCGAACGTCCCGGGAGCAACCTCAGCTACAGCGGAACGGGTCCACCACGTCCGTTCTTACGGTCTCCTGGGGCCGCCACCCCCCAGTGCCGCTGCCGTACCGTCTTAGGCAAGGGTGTCGTACACGGCGCCCTGGCATACCCGTACAACGTACGGACCCTAATTGCTCGATCCAGGGAACCTTAGCCAAAGTTGGCTTGAAGGCAACAAGTGCACTTCGTCGGGTTCGAACCTGGGACCTCAGGATTACCGGCATTTCGCACACGAAGTGCTACTTTCAGCCGTGAGGCTTCGAAACCAATGTAAGCAAAAGGGGTTTGCTAGCGATGCCAACGGCCTTAGCGTCTGGGTATTTATACCCAGAACCTATATTTAGGGCCTTATGTGCTTACAACCCGGCACACCGGGTGCTTAAGGTCCGCGCCGCGCTGTACCAGCTCAGCCACAGCGAGTGTCCAGCCCTTGGCGATCGCCCGTCCAAGCGCCTCCTTGCGACCTTTGCTGACCAGCAGTGTTATGGCGGCGTGTCGAGCACCTCAAGCACGGCGCCGGAAAAGGCCCGACACAGGACGGACACCTTCCACGCCTCCGCGCCACACAGCGCGGCAACATGGGCGACGAGCGGCTGGCTGAGCGCCTGAAACTGGGCACCCTGCGGTTCCATCGCTGCTCCTGTTGGCAAGATCTCCATTATGGGCCTTTCGTGAAGGCCACTGCCAGGGCCAGGCCGAGGATCTCAGCTACAGCAACTTCGCCTTCGGGTAGTCGACGGCCTTGTGTTTGTTGCGATCCGTTGGGCAACGTTGCAAGCAAGGAAGCACAAGCAAGCGTTCCGTTCTTGAATAGGCTAGAAGCAGAGGAGGAACTTCTGGCTAGAAGTTCTAGCCTCGACGGTTGTTACGGCAATCGACAGTTTGTACGGCAATCCGTCTGTGTGTTTTGTCTGATGCAGCAGTCTTCCCGCTTTACCTGATGATGCAGCAGGTAACACAGACGGAAATTGCCCGCCGCGAGGCTTGGATGAAGCTCGGCCTTACAAGATTGGCTGGCGGGTGTGGCGGCATGAGACCCCTGCCGGTGGTGCCCCGGATCGCCGCTGCTCCAAGCCACTCCCTCTGCATGGACGCCGGCCGGACGGCACAGCCACCCTGCACTGCGCCGCCCGTTCGCCGTACATCCTGGTGGGCGGGTCGCCCAGTGCTGTGCCCAAGCCCGGCCGAGAGGCGCCATGAGCCCCTCCTGCTGGCTGCCCTGCCATGCGCTAAGACGCCGCTTTGTTGGGCTGCCCAGACCGGCCACACGGCGATGGCTACTGCGGTGCTGGGCGCGCGCTGCGAACAAGGTATGGCAGGGGCGCCCAGCCACCACTGCTGTTCGCTCCATCTTGTCGTTGCCCGCGAGGGCCGCCGCCCCCCCCCCCCTGTCGCAGGCACTCTGGGCGAGCCGGGAGCAGTGCGCGGAGGAGGATGCAGGGCGCAGGGCGGCTGGTGGGCGCCACGTCTGCCCTGCCGGCCGGCGTGGGTGATGTACGACGGCGAGTGGGTGAGTAGAGTACGGCCGTGTGGCTCCTGTTGGCCCGTCGCAGTCAAGGTTACACTTCTGGCATTAGCATGATGGTGTTAGCATGGTCGATCAGTCTAATCAGTCATGGTTTCGGGGACACAATTAGGGGTAGCGCCCTCGGCGACACGCAGGGGACGCAGGTCAGAGGGTGCCAGCCAACTTTACGTGCAATCTGATGTAGCGGTAATAGCATTATACATCAATGGCAACGTAATGGCAGGGACCATTAGCACCCTCTGACCAGGTGCACCCGCCGGGCATATGCAGTCATTGGTAGGCACGTTGGAGTGGAGCCCGTGGTGGCGGGCGTGGCGTGTCGAGCACATCGGCGGGCTACGAGCACGGCTACCAGCTCTCGGTGATGGCGTGACCGTGCACGTGCACGTGTACAGCGGGTACGGCAGCACCCGCAGGGCTGCATGGGCGAGGTGGTGCGTGAGGCCGGACAGGTTCGGGCACAGCGACCGGATGCTGTGGCCGTAGGATGGGTGCGTGCCGGCATAGCGTCAAGTCGCTCCCCTCCCTTGTCTGTACAAGTGCCCGGAGCTCTTCCCGCGCGCCGTGCTGCTCCTCCTTCTTCCCCCCCGCCCCGCCCTGCACCACGACTCGACTGCCGTGCCACGCTGTGCCTCAGCCTCAGCCTCGGCCTCGGTCGGGCGGTGGGGGTGCATCCCCCCCTGTCTATATGTGTGTGTGTGTGTGTGTGTGTGTGTGTGTGTGTGTGTGTGTGTGTGTGTGTGTGTGTGTGTGTGTGTGTGTGTGTGTGTGTGTGTGTGTGTGTGTGTGTGTGTGTGTGTGTGTGTGTGTGTGTGTGTGTGTGTGTGTGTGTGTGTGTGTGTGTGTGTGTGTGTGTGTGTGTGTGTGTGTGTGTGTGTGTGTGTGTGTGTGTGTGTGTGTGTGTGTGTGTGTGTGTGTGTGTGTGTGTGTGTGTGTGTGTGTGTGTGTGTGTGTGTGTGTGTGTGTGTGTGTGTGTGTGTGTGTGTGTGTGTGTGTGTGTGTGTGTGTGTGTGTGTGTGTGTGTGTGTGTGTGTGTGTGTGTGTGCGTGCGTGCGTGCGTGTGCGTGCGTGCGTGTGTGCACGTGTGCGTGTTCGTGTGCGTGCATGCGCGTGCGTGCATGAGCGAGTGTGCGCGCACGCGTGTGTGTGTGTGTGTGCGCGCGCGCGCGTGTGTGCGCGCGCACGGGCAGCCTGGACCTCACTGCCAGGTACCCGAGATGTACGGCTGGTGCCGGGCAGGCCCGGCGAGGGCGTAAACAGCACTGTCGTACAGGTACAGATATCTTGGCTGCGTTCAAGAACAACAGAGGTGGTGTACACGCAGCACAGCTCAGCAGTACGGTTGATGTAGCAGGCCCAGCCCATCATGTGTGTGACGACTGCCGTAGCTGCGATTTTCAGTTCCTTTTGTCTGGCCAGGGCTTGAACCTCTCTTGAACAGCGCTTTGCACGTTCGCGCCGCGCGAACGGGCTATCCGCCAATGCTTTCGACGTTGTACATGTCGTACAAGGCAGCATGGCGCCTGGCGATTGACAGCCACCTCAGCGGCTCTCAGGTTTTTTCTGAGGGCACGCGGGGCAAGATTTGCACCACTCCCAGCGGCTGCCTGCGGAAGGAGGCCAAGGCGGTGTGCAGGGAGAGGGGCTACCGCTGTGCAGAGGCCAGGTACGGCACAGCTCGGCGTGCAAAGCGTGTGGCACACGCGCGCCATCGCCCAGATGTGTGTTTGTACGTGTTGGCATGTGCCTGTGTGCACAATACGCTGCTGTGCATATGGTGATGGAGTGTGTGTACGTGTGCTCGGCTCGGTGGGTACATCATCGACGCCGCCGCAACGAACCTGACCAGCGCCTGTGGCCGGCTAGAGGTCTTCCATGACGGCCGCTGTACGTGAGTGGCGCCCACTCCATTGTCCCGTGGGCGGGGTTCCACCTAAGCAATGTGCAATGCAATCCCGCGGTGCCCTGCAATCTGCGCCGCCATCGTGCCTCCTGCCAGACACCGACCTGTGGGCCGACCCGACCGGTCATGCATGCGGCATGCTGCACGCTGCGCATGCGCCGCGTAGCTATCTTCAGCCAAGCGGCGTGGGCCTCTCGGCGCGCGCATGTGCGCGAGCAGCGGATGGCTGGCTACCAGCAGTTGCCAGGGTGCACGCACCCTGTAGCACCAGCGCAACTGCTACCTAGCTGGACATCAAGGGTCATCGGGCCCGCCCTGCCCCCCGCGGTTGACGCTCCCTGTGCTTCGCGAATGGGGCACGTTTGCCGGCAGGGTCTTTTCGGCAAGCTTCGACGCGACTCATGCGGCCGTGGCGTGCCGCCAGTTGGGCTTCATCAACGGACAGGTGTGTGTCGTACAGGGGGTGGGGGCTGCGCCGTACGGCGTACGGTGTGCGGCCCTGCGACGCCCAGGAGCCCCTCGTTCCCCGGGCTCAGGGCTGGTCCCTGCCCGCCCGCCCGCCTGCCTACTTCTTCCGGGCGGGGCTGCACCGCGGCCCGCGCATCCTCTCCGACCCCACTGAACCCTATCACTGCGTACAACAACCCTTTTGCTGAGCCTCGACACATTGAGCCTGGATACCATACCATGTCACGGCTGGCCGTGCGGGGCGCCGCCACAAGGGGTGCCGCCACCGCCGATAGCCGCCGTCGCGTACAGAGGCGCTGGGTGGGTTGCCACCACGGCGGGTGGCAGCCACCTTTGGCTTTACGTATGCAGTAACTTGCGTACAATACATTTCATGTATTAAGGCATGAAAATGGGTTTGCCAGAAATACATGAAACGGCAATGGGTGAGGACGATTGACACCCTCTGCGGAACCCCATGTGCATGTGCATGTGCATGCGCATGTGCATGCGCTCGGCCGTTGGCGTGCTTGAAATGCCGCCAATAGTTTGCAGCGAGCAAAAGGGTGCCAGCTCTGCACTGTTGTCCCTGCACTTTGCAGCGCGCGCCACAGGGTGCCGGTGCTTTGGAGCAGGTGTCACATCAAATCTAATGTACTCGGAAAGGCCTGTTTCATCGATTCTGATGCATCATGGTACACTCCGGCGCTGCCAACGCCCCTGCCGTTCTTGCAGGTCTCTGACGAAACCTACTACGCCATGTCCTGGTGGCCGCCGTTCGGCCCTGTGTGGATGATGATGGGCAACTCCAACTGCCCAACGGCCACCCACCACCAGCGCCTCACGCGCCTCATCAACTGCACCGTTGAGTGGCAGGGCGGCGCAATCGCGTACGGGTACTTCCAGGCGCCCGGCGGCCCCTGGAGCAGCAACACGCACATGGATGATGTTGTTGTCACGTGTTTGCAGCGTGGCAAGCAAGCGCAGAGGCGCGACGTTTGCCACAGGTGGGTCTACGTGCAATCACATGCGTTGAGGACACTCAT
>JAZKJV010002469.1:0-7500 GCA_037367405.1 Ottelia alismoides | reverse complement strand
CTCATTCAGCCCGTCAGGCAGGTGGGGACGCATGGCCACGTGCAGCGCAGCGACAGCGCGGTGGTCTGCCAACCAAGCCATGGCACTGCCTAGCCTCCGTACGTTCGGTGGTGGCATGCAACAGTGCGTGCGGCCAACCTGGTGCCGCGCACCGCCACGTGCACGATATTGCCGTTATGGCCTGCACAACAAAACATTTGCCTGCCGCCACTTGCTCACCACACGAGCGCAAGACGCTGCTTGCCCGTGAAGGCCACGGGTTGTACTACAAAAACCGGGAGAAAACCCGGGAAGGGGCCAGACAGGGGCGGGGATGCTTCGGGCAGTGGTAGGAGCCAAAGCGCAGTGCTTGGCACGCCAGGCCAACCCGGCCGTTGGTCCTTCTCTGCGCACACACCCCGCCCTTGCTTCCGCGTGCAGGTACTGGTGCCCTGCATCTCCCGAGGTGGTGTGCGGAGCCTCGGTGCCAGCAGGTTACACGATGATTGTCGGTGCCGTGAGCCGTCATACATGGTACCGAGTGGAGTGGCCTACGATCCACTCAAAGCCAATCCTCGGAAGGGGCTCTGCCCGCCCGGTGCGCATAGCCACAGATAGAGCGCTTAGAGCGCTGTCGGCCTCCCTCCATCCACACGCTGTGCGTGGTGCGGAGAGAGGCAGGCAGAGGCGATGTGCTGTGCGCCCAGCGCGCGCAGTGCCTGCAGGATCAACACCTACCTGCGATTGGCCACCTAGTGTTACGGCCGAGCGTTCAGTGACCATGACAGCCGGTGGTGCAGGTGCAAGCTGAACGTGTCAATGGTGTTATGGGCCATCTGTTCACCCAAATGCGGCGGGGTCACACCTACCTATCAACATCGGATCCGATCATGAGCTATGTGTGCCCAGCGCGCGCGGTGCCCGCAGGTCCATCCCTTGCAATCGGCCACCTAGTTCTTACGGCTGAATGTTAGATAGATTAGTAAGGAGCCGGTGGTGATTGTGTCGTGGCGGGCCCATGCATCTTTTCACCCCGCGGGCCGCACACACCCATTTACATCGGATCTGGTCATGAGAAATGTGGACATGACGTTTTGGGGGCGTTGAGGCTGCCGCTACTTTATCTACTCCGGAGCAATGAAGTCACATCACTGAGCCACGTGCAATTGACGGTCGGTTGGGGTAGAGACAACGTGTCACAATAAAGACGCCTGTTCGGACAGAGGGAAACAGGCTGTTGACGCAGCGGTTCGCGCACGGCAGGCGATGGCACGATGACGGAACGGCTCACACCCGCGCCCAGTTTGCCTCGCTGCCTGGTCTTATTTAGTTTACACGCCCCGAACAGCGCTGGAAGAGGCACACAGCAGGCGCGCGGTGCAGCGGCCAGGCACCTGAACAGTGCCTCGGCACACACAGGGCGATAGTCCACCGCTTGCTGCAACAAGGGTCAAGCGCAGACACGCGCACCCCGCCCTGCGCTCGACTCCTTGTTGCAGCAAGCATGCTGAGCAAGCGCTGTAGGACAGAGGCCGCTACCTGACGCGGTGAGCACGCCAGGGCGTGAGCGGCGCAGCAGAGAGCAACATACCAGAGCGACACCACGACAACCACCCGCGACCTGCCACAAGGACGCCACAGGGACGCCAAAAGACGACGGGAGCGATTGATTGAAAGGAAAGCGCGTACCTGCTGCTGTGTGCCTGCGCTCGACGCGCCACGCCCCGCCCGCCCGCTGCCGCTATGCCAACCAAATCGACATCGGCTGCAATCTGGGCGGTACTCAGGGGTGCGTGTGGCCAGGTACCAACGCCCCCCAGGGCGATGTCGGGCTGAATGCGCACGCCAGGTTGAAGGCGTATAGCATAGAGGGTGAGCCTGTCATCGGTGCGTGTCTGCTACGCAGGCACAGAGGCCGAAGGCCGCCCAGGTGTACAAAACGCACAAAAGAAACTACTAACGAGCCCGCAGTGCACAGGCTGCTGAGTAACGCTTAAGCCACCAAAGGGTGCGAGGCGTAGCACCGTGCATGCCTTGTCGTATGGCTTGGCGGCAGAAAGGATAGCGGTCAGACAGGATAGCGGTACACAGCTAACGTGATGTTATAGGTGTACAACATACAGGATGATAACGTGGAGTCATATGACTGTCTGCCGCCCTGCTGACGGGCACGGCGGCGCATCACACCCACAAGAGGGAGTGCGCCGCACATCACGCGCGTCATGCCGATATAGCTTGCGCGCCATTCATCACTGCGACTATGAGCACGCTGTGTATCATGCAAACATATGTGCCCTCCGAACGTTGTAAAGCACACCAGCCGGGTGGCCCCACTGGAAGTTGACATGATACACCTGCGCCGTCGCTAGCATAACACACCTGCGCCACCGCTTGCCTCTCACGACCAGTGCTCCGGCAGTAGGACCCGACGGTTGCCGTTGCAGCGCGCGTTATGGCAGCCTTGCTCGCCGCATCCTATGGGCGCGGCTGGCACCTTCAGCGTGCGGAGCGGCCAGCAAGGAGTAAAGGACGGGGTGGGGCAGAAAGGCAGGGGTGGGGAAGAAACGCAGGCAGTGGAATCCGCATCGGTGACGAAGATCTGTGCGTAAAGCGTATAGACCTGCGGAACATAACCTGCGCGTTTGACTTGTAAAGGCAGGCACCGGTGCACAAGGCCTGCAGCTTTGAGCAGCAAGCGCATTGCAGGCAACGCACATGATACGCGCACATGATATGTGCACAACGCGCGCAGGTCGTCCTGTAGCGCCCTGCACGGCGGCTGGCAGGTCTGCGACGGCCGCTACAGCTGCATTGCCGCTGTTGCCGCCTGCGCGGCCACACTCAGAGCTGGCAGTAGCAGCAGCTGCTGCCGCCAGCAACCCTCGGCGTTGGTCGTAGCAGCAGCAGCTGTGCCGCCGCCCTCAGTGTCTGAGGTAGCAGCAGCAGCAGCTGTGCCGCCGCCCTCACTCCTCAGCGTTAGCGGTAGCAGCAGCAGCAGCAGCTGCGCCGCCACCCTCAACGTTGGAAGTAGCATCAGCTGCGCCGTCGCCGCCCTTAGCGTTGGCGGTAGCAGCAGCAGCTATGCCACCGGCGTCAGCGCTGAACGGTAGCAACAGTTGTCGGGTGCGATGTCCACGCTGTCGTACAGTATCACCACCTGCTGACACCACACCATGGATGGCCGTACTCAGTTGCTTGACGGAAAGCAGCGCAGTGGCTTTAGCTGCTTTGCTGTGTGCAGCAGTTTACACATCATCTTCGTCTCGGGCAGCTGGATCGTATGTCAGTATGATAGTTGTACTCGCATCGGCTCCGAGGTGAAAAAGAGGGCTGTACTGAAATGGCGCGGCGCGCGACCATAGACCAGCTCGGCATGTGCATGTTCGTACGGAAAAAGCAACGCGCGCGAGCTTGCATGCATATGCCGGGATTCAGCTCACGTCGTGATCCACCTCCCAGCGGCAAGAAAGCAGCCATACATGCCGGGGCCACCAGCACCGGCCCCACCGCCGGAATCGACTACTAGTCCAGCCTGTTCATCAGCCGCACCGTACGCCTGCAGGGCAGCGCCACTCCAATCATGTCAGCGTGCGCGGTGCATGCCAGCACATGTTCCTATCACAGGCAAGGGCCACAGCCTGCAGGCAAGGGCCACAGACTGCACCGCCGAGCAGATTGGGTACGAGCACATCCCCGTGTACGTACCGAACGGAACGTTGTGCGCCGCTGTGCTGGGGTGCAGCTCGGCCGCTCTGCGAGGACGGAATCAACAGACATGAGCCCGGCAAGCGCCTGCAGTTGCCGTTCATGCATGGATGTCATGACGGGTGATCAGCAGCAGGTGGCAGGCGGCACCGCACCAAACGCGTGCGTGAAGACACATGCGGCATGCATAGTGCACGTTGCAGATTTGTCAAGGCCGCACCACACGTACCATGAGGGCCGCTGCTGTTCCAGGATGCGCCTTTCACTCCGTCGCTACTGCCACTAGTCCGGAGTTATCCGAGTGCGCAGGTGCCAGCCTGCCGCGCGCACGCCGCACCAGCACACCAACACAGCCCAGAGTGCCCCGGGTCCGTCGACAGCACCCCGCAAGTGGTCATGGCAAATGCGCCATCATGTTGGGGCGGTCAACAGGCCCAGTCGGGAGGGCTTGACGGAAAAGTGCGTCGTGCCAGCACACCACAGCATCAGACGCAGCATCGGCGACTCCCCAGTTGCGTGATGCTACCTACAGCTGCGTACAGCACCCGCAATAACGCCACGGCCGCTACTGTGGCGTCATCGCATGCGCGACCCAACGGCCAGGGCTGCGGCCGAACAGCTCCAGCGACAAAGCACGCAGGCCCGCCAGTGCGTGGCAGGGCCGGAGCCATCAAACGCATGGGCCAGACCTTTCAGGGGCCACATGCTGCATACTCGCAGGGTCAGCGGCACTGCGTCACCTGCCGCTGTGGGGCGCCGCGCCGCGCCTCGGTGCTGTACACCCGGCGCCGGGCGCCTGCGCCCGGCGCGAGACACCGACCAGCGCCAGTGTGTGGTCAACGCACTGCAGCAATACGTTGTGTAGCACGGCACGTCAAGTGCCTAGCACTAGAAGCACGGCAAGCGCGGTGCCACTGCACGGCGCTGCACCGGACCATCGCCCCAGAGGATGCGCTGCTCTTGGATGGCGGCATGACGCCTGGGCAGGCGCCGATCCAGCATCCCTTTGCAAGGCGATGGTGTAGTGGTGTTGAAAAACACCGGTTCGCATATCAGCCCAGGCCCAGCAATAGGTTGCCTTGCAAGAAGAGCATGTGGACGACATGGTACGCAGGTGGCCCCGAAGAGCAGGCAGCATCGCCGTGATGATTGTCACGGAGGCCCTGACGGACTGAATGAGCCAGTCGCTGCACTGGCAGCAGATCGCTCGCCAGCACCTGACCTGCACGTGCGAGGTGCCGCCGCCGCACAACACCTTGTGACCCAAGGGTCAGTGCAAGCACCATCGGTCGGGTCGGGTCGGGGCACCCACCCAACCAACCAATCAGAAACGCCATGCACCCTTTGTCGACCAGCCACATGTGCAGGGGGCGCGTATGCAGTGCCTGCACAGCGCGCAGCCCCGATACCTGCAAGTCACCAACCATCAGGTGGTGTTACATGTAAAGCCATGTAACGATCATGAGGAACAACATCGATGTTGCCGTTACGGCCTGCACCACAAACACGTACCTGCCGCCGCTTGCTCATCACGCGAGCGCAAGACGTTGCTTGCTCGCGCAGGCCAAGGGTTCTGCTCCAGAACTCGGGATGCATTGGACAGTGGTAGGAGCCAAAGCGCAGTGCTTGCACGCCAGGCCAGCCCCGGCCGTTGGTCCTTCTCTGCGCACACACCCCGGCACCATACCCCTGGCTTCAGCGCGCACTTCTGGTGCGCTGCATGCTCCCGAGGTGGTGTGCAGAGCCTCGGCGCCAGGCTGCGCGCGGCGGTGCGCGGCAGCCGCTGCGGCAGCAGGTTGGCCGCACACAGTAGGCTAGGCAGTGCGAGGGATTGGGCGGCAGACCACCACGCTATCACTGCGCCACACGCGACCATGCATTCCCGCCTGCCTCACGGACCGAATGAGCCAGTTGCTGCACTGCAGCAGACCACCAGCACGTGCGAGGTGGGCGACAGCAAGTTTCGCGAGGGGCGATGCGCCGTACCGTACGGCATGATGCGCAAGGCATGATGCGCAACTTACGGCCACAAGCGCTCACGCTGGCCACCGTTTGGGCGCCCGACGGGCTCTCCATGCGCTTCCAACCGAGCCGAACGGCCTAGTGGCGGCTCTGCGGCGCTGTTTAAGTTGGGGCTCTGGATACATGTGTGCTGCGCTGCCAACGCCTTTCCGTCACCGCCCGTCCGTCGGCCATCCTCCAGTCCCCTGCAGCACGCAGACAGCAGCACAGTGTGGCGCAGGCAAGGCGGACAGCGAAAATAGGTGGATCATCAGCTTCAAAAGCATGTAGTACGGCAAGAGCACATGGGGAGCCCCGAGCCTTCTATGCTGCGCACGAGCTGGGATGGTGCTTGTAATAATCAGCAGGCCAGCCCTCAACGCCATGCCGCCGCCGCCTGCCTGATGAAGCCTTGGGGCTCAACAAATGCTTACCGCCACCGTGGCACGCACGGGGCACGCTGCAAGCCACAGCTGCAAGGCTGTTGATGTGCTGATACAAGTTCTGCGCGGCAGGATCTGGCCCCCAGGCTAGGTCCAAAGATGTGGGGAATGTGTCCACACACAAGACCAGGCAGCCTCCAGGCATCCCCCCGGCCCCTCCCCCCCCCCTGGAACTACGGAATGAACCCTGGAGAGCCATCATCTCCTGCTGCGGCCCGGTGCCTGGCTGGCAGGCCCCCTGGCCGGGGTACCCAGAGCCCCTCCCCTTCGCCAGGCGCCGCCGCCTGGCATGCCCTCCTGGACCTCCCACACACATCACCCACCGCGGGGTGTACGGCTCGCAGTGCAACGCAGCCGCCGCAGCAGCCTCTGCCCCCCTCCCCGCTGGCTGGGGCAGCAAGGCGCTGCCCCCACACACCGGCGAACATGGAAGATGGAATGCAGGGGCGTATGTGCCGGCGTGCTGGGATGGGCATGGCTGGGCTGGCTGGCCCGCTGGCATGGAGTGACCCGACGGACCGGGCTGCTGCGCCGCCAGCACGTGCGCGGGCCAGAGCGCTCACGTGCCAGCCAGCTGTGTGCCATGGGATGGGGTTGTGGCGGGCCCACGGTATGCCAGGCGGTGCAGAGGCCACATGGCATGCCATGGTGGCTGCCGTGATGTGCGTGTCCCCAACCCATGATGTGCAACTGTTTGGAGCATGGCTCTGTCACTGCGCTGCGTTGGCTGTCCCATGCATCCATGGATTGCATCAAGTGCTCTAGAGGTGCCCATCATGGGCGCCCACATAATGAACGCCATGCAAGGGATGATGGGTAACGCGTGACTGGTACGGCAAAGGGCCATTCTCATGAGCCACCCAGTGGGTAGGGCTGTGACGGCGGTGGCACCACCAGCAAACCCACAGGCGCGCTGTGTGTGCGAGCCCACAACCGGCACAAGCTGTGCACGAAGCGGCGCAGGAGCTGCGCCGCATCCAGCCATGGCGGCTGTCATGATGCGTTGTCCCCAACCCAGGTGCACAACTGCGGGCGGGCGTGCATCACGATCGCAGCAGCTCACAGATACGATGCGCGCTGGGCGCAAGCCAGGTGACTGGCCGATGCTGGTGTACGTGCGCGTGATGCGGTGTGGGGTGGTGCCCACGTGCGCATGGTGGGCGGGGCCTCGCTCCCTGCAGACCGGTGGCCATCCGGCATGTGCGTGGAGGGGCACGCAGCAGCATGCTTACGCACTGCCAGTGAGCCCCCTATGCCTCTCCCCAACACCCTTCCCGACCGCCCAGCGCTGCTGGCCCAGTTCGCCTGGGATGGCACAGACACACATGCCTGATGCCATTGCCACACGGCGACTATGTGCCAGTCATTGCCA